>JAQIXX010003588.1:0-19048 GCA_034700605.1 Willowsia nigromaculata | reverse complement strand
GAGTGCGCTAAAGCTGGCGATTACTTTGCGAGGCAAGGGGCCCTCTGTTATAATTCTGAGGATAGAGGGAAATGCGACATTGCTAAGAATGTTTTCTCTGGAAACACCAATGGACGAAGGCATACGGATGTTAGGGATATAGAGTATATGTCAGATGATGAGTACACTTGGGAAGACGTGTACAATGGCCGACAGGAATTTTACTTTGCTCAAAGTCCGTTGAACACCCCCGATAAATATCTTTTCCAATCATTGATAAGCGCTATTGCGCATGGAAATGATACAAATCAATGTATCAAGTTTAGTATACCTCTGGAGGAAGAAGGGAATTATCAGTTAATTGTGAAGACCTATGAGCCCTTTGCAAAACGGCTGCACCGAAGGGTACGCTAAAAAAAATCTTCTGAGTTTTGAAATTAAAGGAAAGCTTTAAAATTTGTTTAAAATTTGAAGTTTTGCTTTCTTAATAGCTGTTCAATATCGTGCTGGACGAATTTTTGATTGTGCCAGATCTTGATATATTTGCTGTTGTCGGGAAGGATTTTCCAATGACGATTACTACCAATTTCAAAGTGAAAGCAGATGATGGAAATTCGGCCAAACTTTTGGATATGAAGGGTTATGGAACTGCACGATTTGCGGATAGTGTCCTGCTCAGCTTTTGTGTTGGTGATTGTAGGTTGATGGATGGATACTTTTGGGAAATCGGGAACTATGTAGCGAGTTCTTTTTCGGTTGTGAAACTTGCTTAATATTAAATACAGTGGTAGCTGAAAGAAAATTTACCTAGTCTTGATTGGGGTTGGGGTGGCTTAAATGGCTTAAAATGGTTGCCTAATATTTTGTTTCTTGAATTGATCAAAGTATTTTTGTATGAAATATTTTTCTGTAATAAAAATCCAAACGAATTCGGAAATACTACATATATTTGTACAATTGTGCTTTATTGCTTTATATGCATTCTTGGAATTTCCTTATGTATTTGTTAAAATCGATATTTTGGTAATCTAACAATTATATACGTAATATAAATATTTTTGATGTGGCTTCCTGAGGGTATCAATCAATGCATTCCATAGTCAATACTTAATTTAGCAGTATTCTATGGAAAGTATTATGAACTTCAGGTACATTAAACGATGCGTAAACAAATTAAAAGTTTTGTAGACTAGGTACTCAAAACTAAATTAAAATATATGGTTCTGAGTGTATAATTATTATAAATGAAACAATGAATAAATGCTAAATAAAATAATATAATAAGCAGTTCTCAAGAAATCATAAACTATTACACAAGCAACTTTCAATATTTCATAAGCATTCATACATAACTGAAACTTAAGTTCCAGATTCGCCCCAAATTTACACAGAAACGTATAAGAAATAATATTCAATCTTCAATCTGTAAAATATACTTAAAAGAAAACCCTGTAAATTCATCATTTTACTTACATATACCTTAAGAATATTCTGTTGTCAACCTATCATAATTTCATCAAGCTAGAAGAGAACATTAATAATTTATGACGAATACCATGACAGTCGGTAGTGTGCTGAAATGTTATGATATGAGCATCATTATACGTTACTCGTTTATACATAGTAAGTGCATTATTTATTGGATTGTTTATGCGATTACTCTCACGTCATTCCTCTCATTTGGTTTAAAGCGTCATTTGTGGCTGAACTAATTTCATATAATATGCTTAATAGACGACTTACGATTAGTTCAGTGTAACCTTTAATCTAAAACTAATAAAATTTCGAGCTCAATAACATTTAAAAATAAATTAGAACAAATGTGGGAAGTTCATAAAGCGATATTTTTTTAATCCGGGCAGAGGTAATGCAAGTAGTGTAAAATTTTGCTATACAACTAGGTAAAATATGCGTCCAAAACTGAATTCCGTACTTCAAATACGTCATACAATAAATAGAGTATATAAGCATTTACTTAACATCATTGTCAAGTGGAGTGTGTTTGTATATAAATAAAATTCCCATGTTTACGTCAGATAGTTAAAAACGTTTAACACTAAGAAGATAAAAGACTATCCATAGTTTGACAGACCATACATTTTTTGATATGATTCTTTGATATGCAAAATATAATTTTATATCTTCCAGCTTTATAAATTCAGTAGGTGTTGTGAAATATTGTTTATGTAAATTTAGCTATTTCCCACTTATATGTATTGTAGTTAATATACTATTGATTAACTACTAAGTAAAGTATAATATATGCCATCAACCAATTTTCAAAAATTCTCATGGAAAATATGGTAATAGCTGATAATTGATAGGATAGTATTCATATTTCAAGGGGTGAAATTTCTACTACAATTCTTTTGTCAGGATGCTCTCATGTTATAAGTAAATATAAAAGTACTAAAATGGCTTAACCAACGCTATTATTTTCATGCATTTCCACATATTTCATAAGTTTTCAAGTTTAATCCTAACTGCGTTTGGAAATATTGCATAAGTAACGATCTACTTTACCAGTTGTTTTGAAGATTTATTACAATTTATTTACAATGTGGACTTAAGTTGGTAGTTATACCTATTACTCCGTATCCGTTGGTGGAAAATCTGCGTCAACCAGTCAACCTAGTTACCGGGAAGGTTGGTGAATTGTCTTCATCAGTACCCATCTTTTTACCAGAATCAAAAATTTTATTAAAACAAAATAAGTTTTGATGGAATCCAACGAAAAAAGTATAATCAATTTGAATGTTAATATAATATAATACATATGCCAATACATTATATTAACATTTAAATTAGTTTATTGTGGTTTTCTTTGCTAGAATAAATACATTTGAAGCCCTATTAGATGTTAAGTATACCACAATTTAAAGCAATATACCTAGATATGCTTAATTTTAGTTTAATTGAATATTACATTACATACGTCAATCCATATTTTGTAATTAAATTTGCAAAGAATATTAAAAACTAAAAAAGTACTCATATGATGCATTTTAGTAGTTGACATTTCATATGAATTATTGTATGCACAATAGTGAATATAGTGACGGCGATTTGTAATAGAAAACCTAATACCTATAATGCTTGGCAGATGATGCATAACAATAAATTTTGAATGTTTTTGGAAAATAAACTAGTAGCTGAGCAGAAATCATTTTAAAAAGCTTATGAGGAGGCTTATGTCTTATCAATAATACCCTATTTCTCAGCTTCATAACACCCTATGCAAGAACTAATCAATCATACGCACCTTAGACATTGGATGAGATATGATAAAATATGAACGGCAAACTTAATATGAAAGTGGCTTAGTTGAAAAATCATTACTTTTTCGTGTGTTAATAGAGATTAACTTTTTTAAGGCGATACTGTATTTATTTGTAACAAAATGTCATATAATCTGTAATATTTCAATTGCATGCTATTTACAATCGTATACAAAAATTTTTCTAAATAGTACTTATTTCATATAAATTTGTTGCAAATCTATGTATATCACATCACCTTAGCAATATATGACGAGACAAAACAAAATCATCAAAACTACATTCAATAAATTAAAGTAATTACTGTAATACTTGGTATAGCTGAATCATTTAAATATATTTATATACATCTTACAAATAATTAGCATTCCACCTTTGATTAGTCGAAATTACATGTAAACTAAACGTAGAGCAGGAATCCTACATGTACTTATCAACAAATATAACATCAAATACATATCAGTATTTTCTCTAAAAAACTAGCTGGGTCACTTAATCATTAGAAAAAGATACTAATCTTTTCCGGTTACTCACTAACTTATCAAAACATGAGTGTCTCACCTACCTACAGCACTACCTATTTACAATACAAGTCTACAATACAAGCATTATGGTTCATATTCCATTTACTGACAGATTACCGATTATCAGTTGTCTTTTATGTGCTTCAAGAAGACTATCGCAGGTACGCAGGTGCATGAGATTTGCTGGATGGGGGAGGAGTCACCGAATTCTCATGGGTTGTCTCATTCTCAATTCTCAAGATCTTCATCATCAGAAGAATCTGTATTATCAATGAGCTCAGGTACATTTCCTTGTTTGACAGATCCAGATGAAGTTCCAGGTAACTTTGATTGCATCTCTCCCATCATTGCCGCACTTGCATCTTTGCATACGATATTCTTATTCAACTCAGAAAATGGAATCCTTGTTGCAACTTTAAGCCTTTTCGATGGGGGCTCCACACTCTTCATCATTGGTTTAGGTTGAGTTCCAAACAGGGAGATAGAAAATAACTTCAAGTATGCCCATCTTTTTACATAAAATACTCTCTCGGTGAACTTTTAATGCATCCAAGAAATAATTATTTTTAAAAAATTACAGATAAGAGGGTCGCACATGCATTGTCTGTTTCTGGCCAATCTATGGAATATGCAATGGTAATGCATGCAAAAAGTCAACCGATCAACCAAATAATTTAGGAGTAATTCCATGGAAAGTATTCTGGACCTAAGGTACACTAAATGATTAATGATTTTAGAATTGTAGATTTAGTAATAATAAAAATGCATAAGTAAGAAAATATGATAAGCACTTCCCAGAAATCATTAATATGGATGCGAAATTGGAGACGAGCTTCGTGATGTTTTGGGGTACTTTGAGAAATTATTACACACGCTCATTTAATTTGAAAGAAGTATAATTTCTTAGTTAATTGTTTATTTACCCATGAAATTTGTCACTATTAACCAATGAAAGATCAAAATGGTTCTGGAATTTTGGGATGGATTCTTTCACTTTTTCATGGTAATGCGGTATGCATGAGTGAGAGGCTTTCTACTGTGGCACACAAGCTTTGCGGCCGTCATCGTAAGAATGAGGAGTCAGAAATTGCATGAGTCTGAGTGAATGTTGATAAAGCAGAGATCCATCGTTTGTGGAATCAAGAACAAAAGTTGGTGGGCGCGTTGAACGGATTGCAGCTGTAGTGGTGCTTCTGCTGTCGTTGATTACCATTCCATTCTTGCTGCTAACCACTTTAATTGTAAAGTTAATTAACCTAAAGTTAGACACAGAATTTTAAGCTCGTTGACATCAATGGACCTAGTGACCTAGACCTAAGTGACATCATGATGTGCAAATCGTAGTCAATAGTGTAACTAATTATTGAGGTCAACTGACAAGCATTTGCCTGGAAGATGTCGCAGTCTGGGTCATCTAAAGTGACCTGCTTCGTTTGTGGGTCTCCAACAGTTGTAACCAATGAAGGTGGAAGGAATCTTTCTGGAGAGGGAGGTGCTAATCTTGAAAAAGGTCCGGCTCCTTCTTTCGATGATTCCGAACAACAACGGCAAAAACGTGCTTTGGAACATTCAGTTTTCGTGATAAAATCATTGTTCCAAGTCCCTGAGTTCATGTTCCTGAACAATGAGAATGCTTCCTTGGTTAGCAGAGATGGGAAGCTGCAGGTGCTCGGATTTTGCCGTTCCTGTAGTGAGAGTGTGGAGAAAGCGAGGACCATTTATGGAGATTTATTGAAAGCGATGCAGCTCTTTAGGACTATTCAGCATCAAATTGTCGAGAAGGTGAAAGGAGGTGGAGGAAGGGTTGAATATGATGGGGACCCAGCCTTGGAAACTTGGAGGCAATTTATTTGTAACAGTGGGTTTATATCTCCAAGCTTATTAAACTGTCAACTTTACAGATTTCTAATTTATCCATACTGAACACTCATTAATTTTTAATGTTTTTTACCAGATCCTTATGACAACTCGAACACTTTCCTTCTTGAAGACTGCAGCCCAATCGTGGAAACTCTTTTGACCGCTCTACAAGCCAACACGTCATCTTTCACTCCGCCTCTTCCTCAAGTCAATGTCAAAGAAGATGCGATGGATGCATCATGTGGAAATTCTGTGGAATATCTGGAACTCGATAAGTTAAGTCACCTACATTCCAATGACAGCGTAGAAATGAAGAACCAGTCTGATTCCTTGATGGATGAAGAAGAAGAGGAAAAACCGATTGACCCCAATAATGACGAATTTGAATTGTTGGTGGAAGACGACAATGATTTTGAGGGTTACTCCAGTGAAGAAGAAAAGGCACTGCCCTCCGACATGACCGTGAGTGAGGATGAAACTGATGTGAAAGTGGAAAAAGACCCATTAGAGATTAATGACGATGATGAATTTTCTGCAATGAGTAGTGGGATCGGCAATATTGTTTCGACACGGACACTCCGAAGTGGGAAAAGGATGCAGTATGGGGAGCCCTCCGATGATCCACTTATATCAAGCAGTGAGGACAACTCCAATTCTGGAAGCACCATTAAACTGAAAAACCTGACAGATCCTAAACGCAAGCATCAAAAACAGAGAAGAAAGCCTGAATCCACCAAACCAGCGCCCTTTTCATGCACCAAATCTGGATGCTTAAATTTCTATTTTAAGAAAAAAAGTCTCCTCGGTCACCTTGAGAAGGATCACAATGAAAAGCAGTTCCCATTCAAATGTTGGACATGTGACGAATCATTTCAACTGGAAAATCAAATGACGGCTCATGTATCCACAGAACATCCTCACTCGTTCTTCCCATGTCAACAGTGTCCCAAGTATTTCAAAAAAGAAGCCAATCTCAAGTACCACATCACTTGTGCTCACTCCAAACCTCCATCCAGTAAAAAGAAACTGACAAGAAGTGAGCAAAAATGTCCTCAACCCGGATGCACGAAAATATGCCAATCTATGCGCTCCCTTAAATTTCATCTCAACGTAACCCACAATATCAAACCTGTCAAGAGTAACACAATCAATTGTACTGTTGATGGTTGCGACAAGACCTTCAAATCCACCAATGGGCTTTCCAAACATCTCAATGCTGTCCATAATATTCCCTCATCTCGCAAATTGAAAAGCTTCAAGTGTCCTGAAGAAAACTGTGGAAAAACGTACAGGAATTCTGACAACTTAAAAGTCCATATCTACAAGGATCACAAGAAGGAGCCCCTCTACAAATGTGAGTCGTGCGACGCCTCATTCTTTACTAGGGTCCAGTTACGAAGACATCAAGACATAGTTCATCTCCAGGACAAATCCTTCATTTGTGACATCTGTACCAAGAACTACACCTCAGGCTCAGGGCTTTGGCATCATCGCAAATTGATACATGGTGTCAATCAGAGTACCCCCGCTGAAGTGATTTCCGAGCTTGCTGCAGCGTTCCGGAACAAGATCCCAATTCCAAAGGAAAAGTTATTTCCGTGCAGAGTGGACGGCTGCAATAAAGCTTTTGGAACATATGTCGGTCTTCGATCTCACGTAGTCTTGATTCATCGGAAGGACTCCCGTTTCAAGTGTAAACCATGTAACTTAAACTTTCCCGAGAGGAGACTCCTGACAAAACACGAGGAAATGGTTCATATCAGCGGCTCGACCCCAGATGGAAAGGCCTTCATGTGTGAAACCTGTGGGGATGGATTTACATGTACTGAATTCCTGAAACTACATCAGAGCAAAGCTCATGGCGACATAGGCGCTTCCAAAAGTGATGACGGTGACAATGATGGGATCTGCGAGGTGTGTGGAAAAACATTCGCAAATAAAAATAGTCTGTATATGCATTATCGAGGGGTTCACAAGAAGAAGCTTGTCTGTGAAATATGTGGAAAGTCTTTTCCTGAAAACAGAAAGTTCAGGCATCATTTGTACGTGAAACACAAGATTGGAACTGAGGAGGACAAAACAAAGCAGTGCCCTAGAGAGGGGGATCGTCGCTGTAAGGTGGTTAACTGTCGGAAGAAGTTTTGGGGGGCGAAGGCGGAGGAAAATTTTAAGAGGCATATGGAGGAGGAGCATGGGGGAGAGGATGGGAAGAAGATGAAGTTTGAGTGTGAAGAATGTGGAAAGGGGTTCGGGGATGAGACTAAATTTGAAGAGCATCGGTTGCTTCATTTGAATAAAGATTCGAAGCCTTTCAAGTGCGAAATGTGTGGGAAGGGATTTCCTACTAGGGGCTATTTGAGATATCATGAGTTGAATACGCACAAGGCTCCGAGAAAGTTCGCGAGGAAGAAGGAGACGAAGCCGAGGGATAGGAAATATATGAAGAAGAAGAAGAAGGAGTGACGCCAAAATTGAAATCGAAGGCGAAATTCTGGGAAGTATTTAGTTATTAGTGCATTCCAAAATCAAACTTGTTGCTCATTTAATTTGACTATGATTGTCTTGAATCTAGAATATTCTGATTATTGTTCCATGTATAATGTATGTGTCTTGTTAACAAATAGTTATTAAAGGGTTATTAAAGTAATATGTATGTACATTGACATCTGAATTACGTTTTATTAGAACTACTTGACTTTAAGTTATTAAATTTTGTGTGAAATCAGAGTATTTTCTTCTCAAAAAGTCCAACTAGGTTTTAATCAGATAACGATCCCATAAATCATGAAATAAATGCAAGCTATGTGTCACGTACGTTCATTTGGTTCAGTTCATGGAATGGAAACGGAAGCCACTTTAAAAGCATCTCTACTATATACCTTAAAACTGAATGTTAGTTTCAAAAAATTTGGATTGTACAGCCACAGTGGTCTAACATGCCTGCCAACTTTGATTAACTAACCTTGACCTTGCAAGTAATCAATTTTTAAACTCGAAAAATCGTAAATATTATGATGAAGAGCATGATGTTTACTAAAGTTTTTTAATAGAATATTGATTGGCGAGAAAATTTGTTTTTACTGGGCACTACATGTTTAAAGGTTTTTACAAAACAAGTTTAATTGAACCATGCCTACTTATCTTGGTATGATAGCTGCCTGTGCCTATTGCCAATCCAGGAAACTAAAATAGCCGAGATAGCTGACAATGAACATAACAACATATTTTCCTTTTTCATGCATACCTAATGTTGATTCAGAAGTGTTTCCTGTGACAACGTTTTTTTTAACTGATGACGAAGTACTAGTATTCGACCTAAGATCTAATTAATTTTGAGTTCTTCACTCGTATTGCATCATCATTTAGAAACCAGGTTCCCTTTAAAATCAGTAACAAAATACATTTGAATTTAAACTTTATATATTGGACTCATCCGGAAAGCTGAACATAAAAGCAATAGATAGACATGCTGTCAGATGAAATAATCTTCAGTTTTATTGTGTATTTACTAGTGCGGGTAGTTTTTAGTGAAAATAAGGATATTGGTAACTTTACATTTGGTGTATTTCACAATTTTTACAAAACTCATCCCCAAGTACTTAGCAAAATATACAAATTTCATCCTATAACCGACACCAAAAATGAAAGAAAATCATTAGAACTGACTTCATTGGATAACCTAATTATATTAATCTCAAACCTCTATAAAAAACGGTGCTTAATTCTCCTTGACAACTATTTTGGACTTGACATTCCTGGACAGATACATCTCCCATTTATACTTCGACAACTTATTCCTGGACATTTGGAGCCTTTTAATACGAATAATGTAGACTTTGGTAACTATGCGTGGTTGCCAGTTCAAAACTTGCATAAAGCAAGAAAAAAATCTGCAATATCTCCCTTACCCTGTATAAGGGCAACAGGAGGATTGAGAATACAAAGATGTTCATATGAAATAGACTATCTTACTTATGCCTCCAAAAGTAGATCATGGAATTGTGAAGTTCAATTTGCGCTTTTTATTCCTTCCGAGACACAATATATTTTTGAAAGAGTAGGTTACCCAAAAATATTTTGGTACCTGCCCTTTTTAGCAATGTACGAGACAACTATTCCATCAAATATGCAACCTATTAATGTAGCATTTTTTAATGAAAACCAGAAACATACATCCGACTTATTACATAAATACTTGATATTAAACACAGAAGAAGTACCAAGGAGATGCCAAATGGTTTCACATGAAATATTTTTTACATTGATTATATCATCAAGAAAGTCAAAAGTGTCTCAATTTTATAAGCTTTCTTTTCATTATACAAAACTAACTTATTTGCCAATCCAAATTTCATCATTTGAGAGTTCCCACCATATAAATTTCGACAAAGATGTATCAGAATTGAACAGACAGATTATTATCTCTTTAACCAGAGTTTCATACACTGACTTTTATCGACACATGCAGCTTTGCAAAAACAATTTTACCCATTCGCTCTTAACAAATTCCAATTCACCTACACATCTTCTTGCACACGCATATATGAACGTGTGGATGAAAATTCTTTATAACTTTACGTATAATTTAGAAAATAGCAAATATTGTGTAAATGGGAAAATACACGATTACAAACCTATTGATTTGTATGAGAATTCTAATCAAGTTGAAATACAGCTATTTGAGGAGATCTATTCAGGAAAGATGTCTGAACAGTATGGATTTGCAGTAAAAAATATTGTGAGCAGTTTACAGTTTATTGCATGCTGGACCCCAGAAACCGAATCTTTAGCGTATGCAGACCTTATTCATGTGTTTGATAAGACTATATGGGTTCTTGTACGTGTCACCACTGTCGCATTGATTGTAGTACTAAAAGTTTTGAAGGTACACAAAATGCACTCTGTTATGAATGGGCTAGAATATGTAGTGAAAATTTATTTGGAACAGGACGTAAGTTAAGTCCTTAGCCAAAGAATTTCAACATTAAGAATCCTAATAGCTTTGCTTGTTCTCTATTTCCGCTACAATTTTGAGTAACATATGGAAAAACGATGGAGTATACAGTATGGTTTTGCCACGTAAGCCCATACAAATTACGACATTTAAACAACTGGTGGAAAAGGAGTTTTCAATTTACAGTAGAGTAACTATTCCAACTCTGGCGATTGGTCATTATTATAAAAACCATTTACATAAATGCGAGCGACTTTGCAAATTTAACTGCACCCCATTTAGTGCACAGTGAGAATTTTGGAGTTTACTTTGCATCCGAAATCCATATTGCCAAATATTCAAGAATTTTTCATGAGGATGTTGGTAATGAAACTGATCAATTGGTATATAACAGGTCATCTTTGCATCCAATCTTAGAAAAGGCAATAACTTTTGCTGAAAATAGTGTAACAAGTAATACGACACCAAAAGAGGGGAACGAAACTATCATGAAAACTTATATGCAGCAAGAGAAAAATATTCTGTGGCTCCATCTCAAAAAGTGCAATAATTCTGCTCTGATTTTGCCAAGCTTTATAGGTTACATATACCAATACTTTAAATCGTTGCAAAAAGAGAATATACCGATTAGTCATGTTCAGTTGGGGAAACATGAGTCTTACTACTCATTCTATAACGCATTTGTATTGGGAGGTAATGCACCCGTATCGTTAATTAGAAGAAGCAAAGCAATATTCGCTACAGGGATTCTTGAATGGTGGTTAAAATATATCGGGAAGACTACGAGTTGGAGTCATGCCATTGAAAAGTCTGATTTAAGCAAGACTACCATGAGTGTCAACGTTTTAGCAGTATTTGTGAAAATGTTTGTTGGATTGGGTAGTGCAATCATATTATTTGTGCTTGAGAAACATCATTTGCTATATATTAGTTTTAAAAAGATTGTGAGCCAATTCTCTAGTGGAAAGATTTACATTCTTGTAGGTAGGGTAAGAAACCGGACAGTGAAAGATAGTGGCATGAAAATTATAATGATTAAACCAGGACAAGTTTCGAATAGTTTGTGGATGGAATGTAACAAGCAGCTAGTTTACTACAAAAGAGTTCCCTACAAAATTAGTTACAGCAAAATTGAGCAGTTTTAAATATATTAGCTATTTGCAGCCCTACGTGTGAGTTAATGTAATATTTAATGTAATCGATAATGTGTTTTTCGCAGAGAAATTCCTTATTGAATGTATTATGCTCAAATTCTACTATGTTTTCAATTTCAGCATATAACTCACTTCGGTGTGTATCACGTTAGAAATAAAGCTAACTCCAGTTTAAATGCTGCTTTACACCATTACACCTAGATTGTTTTCAATAAAATAACATTAATATTGAAATATATTTCGTATTTGCATAACGTTTAGATTGATTTTGTTATCAAGCAAATTAATAAAATCGTTGAACTAAATACAATTCAAATATTAGCTAATTAGATAGGAAGAAAATTATATAAGTTTTATATACTAGTATATACATCTTAACATAAGATTGTTTTAATTTATTGATAATAGTTGTATGTTGTATTTTATTTTTAACGCTACAGCTACAACTACCAAAATGCCTACAGTAATTTTAACCAAATGTCTACTACTTTTATTAATAAACACACTTTATGATAAACATGAGCATAAATTTTATTCTCTGCGAGCTTTTAATTATTGTTTTAAACATTCATTGTCATAAAAATTTAGGGAAGAAAGTCATACTGGTAAGTTTTTATGAGTTTGCTTGATTTAACAAAGGATAAGTGCAATGTCTATTGTGTAAAAATATGCGGCATTGAAAATAAAAATAGAGAGCCAGTTTATTGTGCTTCGCTTGGAGGGATCCTAAAAAACAAATGTTTTCGGCCGCATTGGTATTCTGATGCAGAATCACAGCTGTAAGCAGATTTGATATTGTTATTGCTTGATAAACGTCTTTAAAATGCAATAAATATTGTCACATGAAGTCATATTTTGCGAGTCAATGAACGTCATATTTTTGGCTTGTTATGGATTCCATGAAATTCATAACGTAAAGAAATATATTCCTCGTTTAGCCGATTCTGATAGTTAATTTTGAATTCTGAAATTCAGCTCCTCACAATTGACAATGTTACGGTTTCGTGGGGCTTCCTGTTTTATCTGTGGGTCTCCAGCGGTGGTCACCAATGAAGTTGGGAGGATTTCGTCCAGTGATGGAAGTCATGAAGTTGTGGATTCAATAGAGACATTTGACAGTGCTGAGAAGGAACAAAAGGCTTATCATGAGCGCCAGAAGATCGTTGTGGAACATTCCGTATTCGTGATAAAATCATTATTTCAAGTGCCTGATCTTATCTTCCTGGAGGCAGAGGAAGCTTCATTGATAAGCAGAGATGGAAAGCTTCAGGTGCTGGGATTTTGTTATTCCTGCAGTGAAAGTGTGGAGAAAGCGAGGACCATTTATGGAGATTTATTGAAAGCGGTGCACACATTTAGGAATATTCAGCATCAACTTGTCGAGAAGGTGAAAGGAGGAGAAAGGGGCTTTCATGATGAAAGAAACTCAACATTGGAGACGTGGAGACAATTTATTTGCAATTGTATGCTCTATTTTCTAAATATTTGGTTTACTTTCTTCTAATCTGATTCCAGATCTTTAAAATTCTCATTTAAAATTCCAATTTGTTTCTTTGACCATTAAGATACCTATGGTAACAAGACGGATGCCTTTCTCGTTGAAGACTGTAACGGGATTGTTGAAAATCTGTTGAAGATTATACAGATCAATTCACCTTTCTCCCAGCCAATTGTGGAGGCTCCTGTTCTCAAGGTTGACGTTGATGTCAATGCCAATGAAGGTGACTATGCAGACGAAGACATTCAACTGAACAAGTTGACGCACAATGATACCAAAGATAGCAGTGAGATGGATGCTAGTAACTTCATGGGATCTACAATGGTCAGGAAGGATGACGAAAATCGGAACTACACTGACAACGAACTTGAATTGTTGGAAGAGGATTCCGAGCCTTACTCCAGTGAAGAAGAGAAGCCGTTGGTCTCCGATCGCCATGCGAGTGAGAGCGAAGATGACATGAAAGTGGAAACAGACCCCTTGGAAATCAGTGGTGAGGAGGAATCTTCTATGAGCAGCGGAATCGGCAAAATTGTTTTAACACGAACACTCAGAACCAGGAAAACGGTGGAGTATGTGGAGCCCAACGATGATACTCAGATGTCAAGCAGTGACGATGATTCCAATCGAGAAGGAAGCTGTGGAGAATCCGCAACAACAAAACGGTCTTCTGTTAAGTCC
This sequence comes from Willowsia nigromaculata, assembly GCA_034700605.1. Classification (NCBI taxonomy): domain Eukaryota; kingdom Metazoa; phylum Arthropoda; class Collembola; order Entomobryomorpha; family Entomobryidae; genus Willowsia; species Willowsia nigromaculata. The sequence goes on along the minus strand of JAQIXX010003588.1, from coordinate 5,120 downwards.
AAGGCTCCCTCCAGTAGTAAAAAGAAGATGAGAAGAGCACTGAACAAAACACTGAAAACGAAAATGTCCAAAAGCTTCAAATGCACTATAGACGGATGCGACAAGATCTTAAAATCTGAACCTCAACTCAACAGCCATCTTTCCCTTTTTCATAAACTGAAAATCTACAAGTGTCCAGAGGAAGGTTGTGAAAAGTCATTTAAAAAAGCGGATTGGCTAAAAGTGCATATTCATCGATGGCACAAGAATGAGCCCCTTTTCAAGTGCAAATCCTGTGAGGAATCATTTTGGACTAGAGTACAGTTAAGGAAACATGAAGACAAGGTGCATTCAGAAGGAAAACAATTTATATGTGATATTTGCGGAAATAAGTACTCCTGCGACCGGAACCTTTGGAATCACCGAAAATTATATCATGGTGTCACCAAAAGTACCAGCGTTGAGGTGATATCGGAGGTAAAGGCAGCGTACAATTCAGAGATTCCTAGGACAAAGCAGTATCAATGTCGTGTGGAAGGCTGTGGAAACATGTATAGATCTCTTGGGGCTCTCCAAGGACACGTGGCACGTGGTCATCGGAAAAAGACTGATGCCAGTGGGACAACCGGAAGTGGAAAGGAATTTGTGTGCGAACTCTGTGGGAAGCGGTTTTCCTCTAAAAGCTACCTGGGTGTACATTTAAGAACTGTTCATGTGGAGGAGCCAACGGCTAGAGAAGGTGCTCCTGCGCCTGAAGAGGACAATGACCCTGGTGGAGTGTGTGAGTTGTGTGGAAAGGTTTTTGAAAAGAAGTTTAACCTTTACATCCACCGCCGGGTTGTTCATTCAACGAAGTTTATTTGTGAGGAATGCGGGAAGGGGTTACATTGCCGTAAAAAGCTGAAGCATCATTTGTACGTGAAACACAAGATTGGTACTGAGGAAGACAAATTGAAGGAGTACAAACGGGAACCGGTATGTCGCTGTGAAGTGGTCGGTTGTCGAAAACCATTTTGGGGGAAGAAAGCTGAGGAGAATTTTAAGAAGCACATGCAAGAAGAGCACGGAGGAGACGAGGGAAAGAAGATGCAATTTAGGTGTGAAGAATGTGGAAAGGAGTTTGGGAACAAGAACAAAATCAGAGAACATCGATTAATTCATTTGAATAAGGATACGAAGCCGTTCAAGTGTGGAACTTGTGGAAAGGGATTTGTGAATAGGGGCTATCTGAGATATCATGAAAGGAATACACACAAAGCTCCGGTTCTCGTGGAAAGGAAGAAACCAGCAAAGAAGGAAGGAAATAAGAGGAGGAGGAGTAAGAAGAAAGATTAACTTATTTTCTAATTAGTAATTGTTAAAAATCCTTATTTGTTTGATCATTCCAAGCAAATGCTGAGCTTTCATGGTTTTCATGTACATAAATGTCGTGTGGTTTGTCGAGATGATTCAAAAATAAAAATAATAGTTTGTCAAACTACTTTTTTAAATTATTTAAATAATTCAGTTATTTATCACACAACAACTTTAATTACCAACCACATATTTTCTTTTGAGTGTTATAATTGGCAAATAAAATAAAGAATTAAGACATAAAGACAATGTCTGTAGTGTGTATGTGTCTATCTATATATCGATCATACACATAGAAATCGAATAGGAGTATTAATTATTGATTTGATAATTTATTTCACAAGAAAACTCATTTCTTAGATTGTTTTATTTTTTATTACTACCTTTGCAACACATTCGATACACACTAGCAAAACTCACTCAAAGCAAAAAACTAGGGATTTCTTAAGTTAAGTTTAAAGTACAAATATATCTACATATATATTTGAAAAAACTCATTATATGTACAACACTGTTTACATCGTGGCGAAAATTTTTTCTATTTTAAATTGCTATCATGGCATTTAATCTTAAAATAAAAAGCTAAACAGTTATTAAACTACCGTGACATCTTCCTTTCGCGTGGGCTGTCCATTCTATATTCGCATTCATTAACTATTAGATTGTAGACTTAATTATTTTACTTTTACCAGAGCAGAAGGGAGATCAACATCAATGTCTCCATGCACATATTATTATTTCATACAAATTGACGATGAAAGTACACTGACTCCAAAAGTACAAACATATTTTAGTAATAATAAACATAATCTGTGTTGTCTGAAACTTATTCATAATTCGTAACATGCAATTCGTAATATTAAATGAGGATACCCGAATATTTTTTATTTGTTAAGCAAGTCAAAAATTTGTATGATTAAAACAAAATATTAAGTAATACATTTCAAATTTTGAATTAAAAGCGCAGTATCGCAGCAAAATCTTGTTTCATACTACATGTTATATTATTTCCATTTACCGTTAAAAACTCTTTGTGTCCCTGGATCATGGTGCCGTAGCATCTTAAAAATTGTTAATCTCATATTACATGGAAATGGATTGTGACATCTCATATAAACGGATTCATGTATACCTTATCTACCAAGTTTCTTGCTGTTACAAAAATGATATAATAGAGAGGGGAGCAGAGAGACATGAAGAGGGAAGATTTGTTAAGAGTGTACCTCCGTATCTTTAGTAACTTTCACCCATAGTTTACTCCAAAAATATGTTTCTTAAAAATAATGGCCAGAAAATGAACTACCATATAAAAATGCAACAGAGTAACTGATGGATACTGCGAAATAATGAAATGCGTAGGTATATATTTTCATTCATCAACTTCCTTACTGGAAAGCACGATGCTTTCCACTCGCTTTTTAGTCCTCTTTGTACTGTTATGTCGTAAATTTGTATCATTATCAAATCATTCCTGGTGTCGGGTGACTGCAATCAAAGCCTTCCAGCTACGACAGTAAGAGAAAATCAATCATTTTGCATGCGTTAAATATTTCGTATCGTATTCTGTCAATTAAATTGATAGAAAGCATGAGCTACTACAAGACACGAAAACTCGAAAAATTATTTTTGAAAGTTAATTCCAGATGTTTATATTGTAATCGTACCAAAAATAGTAGCAAAATTGCCAAGTAAAAAGCTACTACAAAGATCGTCGAAATTCCGATGATTAACACCAAGATAGGAAAGTATATTTTAGATAGCATAGAAAAATCCCTTTCCAATAAAAAAAACTCATGGTTTATGAGGTTATCGTATAAACCATTTTACAAATCTCATAGTAAGACAGGCACGACTTTGATAGTTATTTTATTTTATTACATGTTGCATGAAACCACCTATATTTAGTTATTCAAATTGTTGCAAAGTGAAGTGGACGTGTATATTGTGTAAAACCTTTTACTAAAATTAAAACATGGTTGTATGGTATGTGAAAAAAGGAGTATGCTGGTCTAGTAGTCCACCAGGAAATATGTTTTAATAAAACTCGAACATAATTACGTTACATATGCAAAAATGTTTGTTTAAACCATCCTATTATGCGCTTTAAAAAAAATCAATAATAGGATTTTTTCTCGCAAAACCATCATCATGAAAATTGACAAAGTTTTCCCAATCGCCTTCACAAAATTGACTCTTTAGGTTTTGACGAAGCATCACTCACACTTCTTTGACTATTGGTTGATGATTTTGTCATGGTGAAAGTTTGAAAAGGTTATCTACAAATACAAGGCTCCCAATGAGCGTAAAAAGCTGGAATAAGGGGCTGATTGTTGTTGAAACTGGTCACAATAATTGTTTTGTAAATACTATTGTAAATATGAAGCCCAAATATTCATACACCTAGTCTTCGATACTAAGAAACTGCGCAACTTATGATAGATAAACCCTTCTCATGATAGCATCTTACACATGAATTTACACAAAGAGTTATTGAAGTTGAATAACCTTAGACGATTGAACGGGGGAAAATTAATTACTTCCAAGATTACCAAGTTTTAATAAAATAATGAAATTTTAAGCCAGACAATATATTCTTTCATCATAGAAAATGTGTTAAAGCAGTTCAGGATTAATAGTGAGCAGAACACAGTTTCTAACAGCTTTTCACTCATTTTTATTTTTAGAGGTACATAATTGGTTAGCTCATTAGGGATATGTGAGCAGTTTTTTGCTGATATGATCATATTTACAAAAACACCATGTTAGATTTTTTCAGAGTTCCTTGGGGATAGAAAATCCCTCATCTCGGGATTTTTGTAAGAATCTCCATGAACTAAGCTTAAAAGCTCAGTTACATAAAATGTAAAGTTGTGTTCATCATAAATGCCAAGCATGTGTGACACATATAGTGGACTGGACTGTAAAGGATTTTGGTCTCATTGAAAGACTCAAATCTAACAGACAGTTTGCGTACCTGAGAGGGGTGTCTACTGATGCAGCGCTGCATCACTTGGTGGCGCGCATTGAAGAGACACTCCAATCCAGGGAGGTCGCCTTGGGCGTCTTCCTTGATATTGAAGGTGCCTTTAACAAGGTGCCGTATGATGTAATACATCGTTCTCTGGACAGACTAGAGATTCCTCCTATTTTTACGAGGTGGATAAACTCTATGCTGTGCAGGAAAACGGTGGTGGCTGACTTAGCAAGAAAAACCAGAGAGGTGCAAGTTGAGGCAGGGTGCCCCCAAGGTGGGGTCCTCTCTCCCTTCCTGTGGGACTGTGTGGTGGATGAACTTTTGGGGGAACTCAAAGGTAACGCCACATCCACGTACTCACAAGGCTTTGCTGATGACATAGCGCTCCTACAGACGGGAGTGTGCTATGCCACAGTCCAAAGCATTATGCAAAGTTCACGCAAACTGATCTATGATTGGTGCCAGCGAGTAGGGCTTTCTGTCAATGCCAGTAAGTCCGAAGCTGTTGTCTTTACCAATCGGAAGAGACTTGAGTGTACAAGAAACTTGTACTACGGGGGCCAACCGGTTCCATTCAAAACACAAGTACGATACTTGGGGATCACTTTAGATCACAAGTTAAGCTGGAAGACTCACCTAGAAGAGAGAGCCAACAAGATGCGCATTGCGCTGGCGCAATGCAAAAGAGCCGTCTCAAGAACATGGGGATTAAAACCCCGCGTAATGAGATGGATATACACAGCTATCATCCGACCTGCTGCCTTTTATGGGGTGGTAGTGTGGGTGCAGGCGATGAAAACGAAGAGTAACGTAG
>JAQIXX010003587.1:0-19051 GCA_034700605.1 Willowsia nigromaculata | reverse complement strand
AAAAATGACGATTAGCGGGAAGATAAACTACACGAGGTGGAATTATTTTTAGTTTAGCGGGTGAGAAATCTTCTCCCTTTTGTAACTGGGTAAGCTGAATTTTTCTTAGTTTCGCAATCTCTGACGTCAATCGTCCTTATAATAAATACATATTTTTGGACAGTAATCAATAAATTTATTTAATAGTATTTTATGTATTTTTTAAAAACCTTCTCCTACTAAATTTTTGTTATAAATGTATATTAATTTCTTAATTCTTTATTACTTAATTTGGAGCTTGGGTTTTTGGATTTATACAAAACAATACATTATGGATATGAAACTACCTCGTTTGGAATTATCGTGGGCTTGTAAAACTTAATTTAAAAAATTAACGAATATGATTGAACATAAAATTATTCAAAATTCATAAACTGTAAGGCGTAGTAATAAAAAAACAAAAAACTGATATACATTCTCCTATGCTTAAAAATCATTTTATTTGTTTCATTTAAACACAAATTATGGTAGACCACGAATCAAATATTCATATTATGAATAAAATATTTACATTTCAGTCACCTGCTGGCTCTCGGAAGCCAAATTTTATGTTTGTGCTAATACTCCAGAGAAATATTACGTGGGGTGGGGCTTTACTAATTTAAAAACACCAATAAAACAATTTTAATATTGTAATTTCTTTCAAATTGTTTATCTATCCAACGCGTTTGTTGATTGAATTGAGACGCACACATTTCACAAATACTAGCATTAATATTCTAAAATGTTTAGTACACGTTTTTTAACACTAACTGCAGTCGCAGTCAAATTCGTAAATTATATTGCAGGCTGTCCTTTTGAATTCGACAGAACACATATTACCTTACAAGTTGAATCGAATAAGATTCAAAGAATGCACATCAATTTCCTGCTGGTTTTAATATGGATCTTAGCCTCTATTCTCATCATTATTCTCCGTTACATAGACGGAGAAAGTGATCAACTTTATCTTTCTGCTGCATATCTTTTTGCTCTGTCGCTGGTGACATTTTTATTCTCAGTGCTGCGTTTCTATTTAGAAGATACTTGCAGAGTGCTGGACGGATTGCTAAAGCTCATTAATCACATTTACCGCTGTTACATGCACAACTTCAATTCTAACCGGAACAAATATAATTTAATGTTGGATGCGTTACTAGTTTTGATATCCTTAAATTATGCGGGTATACTATTACAAGCAACTATCTTCATGATTTACGATCCAAGAGCAGCAATCCACCTTGGCAGATTAATCCCGCTTGAATATTTCACTCTACCAGTTCGAGTGCTAACTATACTTATAAACTTTTACATAATTATGGTGGGGCTTTGCTGTAACTACATATTAGTATATGGTGTCACATGTTACGGATTTTATGTATCGTTTCTTCTTACCAGAGAGCTGAAATTAGGACAACGATTTTATTTCACGTCAGGCTCTTTGAGAAAAATCAACAGTTTACAAATTACTTACCGATCCTTTCAAATTCTTCATGCCAACGCAATGTGTTTCTTAGGACTTTATCTGGTCGCTTTTAACGCTGCTTTAGTGGTAGTTCCAGTGTTTATCAATTTCTCGCTTTTAAGATACTGGAATGTATTTCATACCATGATTAAGATAATTGGTACTTCTGCTACGTTGACTCTGATGGTGTTTTGGACGGCGGTTTTGGAGCTAGGCAAATTGTTTTTTATAAGAGGACATAAAGTTATTGCCTCATGGAGGGGAAACTGGGGCGACTCCTTAGAAAACAAAGTTATGAGCAGGTTCAAAAGGTCGAGTAGGCCTATTCTAATTTGCTATGGAAACCAGTTTGTTCTGAGAAGGACAACTATACTCATTTACTACAGAGCTATTATTAGAGGGACTTTCCGGGCGTTACTCACAATGAAGTAACGTCTGAAAATCCATGTGTGAATTACACATTGTCTGAATAAATTTAATGAATCTGTGCTTTACTTACTCGTCAGTGCTCTTAAAACTCTCATTTGGTTATCATGTTTATGTGCGTAGTACTTTTCACGTACTTCATGGAAGTGAACATTATTGCAAAATGGCAGTTAATCGTGGTAGCCAGTAGTGCTATAAATTATCAGAAGTTAGTCATACGAAATAGTCTGGCACCGTGTACCTAAATACTGCATGCATCAATAAACCATAGGTTCAAGGCGACATTTATTTCAAAAAACTTGAAATGTAGCTGGTAAAAATTATCATAAGCTGAACAAGATTGCACTATAGAATACTAAATATTAAATGTTTTTACTCGACAATTTAACAAACAAAATATATAGATTAAACACTTCATAAATTATTACTCATAAAACCTTCGTGCCCCATAATGTTACACAGAGATAATGTACATGCCTAGAGACAATGAGTTTTTGAAAAATTGCCAAAGTAAAACAATATATCGTTTACTAAGTGAAAGTTCAATGAAAACAGGTTAATAAAGATTCACATTATGTTATATTATGTGAAACGCCTCTATGAAAGCTACGTTGACTCGTACCAATTATGTACTCGTGGGGTCTTTTTTCTCGTCCATTTCATATTTCACGATCAAAATTTAATTTGTTTATGATTAACAATTTTCAAGTCTCACGTTAGTCTCCTGCAAACAACGGAAAACCCATGTTCTGTTTACTTGGCTTCAGTGCTTGGAAACTCGATGAGTTTTTAGATCACTCATGGTTTCAAAAATCTCACCGCAACTACGGCAGCCATAATTGCTAAATTCTTGTTTATGATCTCGTATCATGTGTTTCCTCAAATGGGAAGTGGTGTAGAAACACATTTTACACTTAGAGCAATTAAATAATTGTCCAGTCTTCATTTTTGTAATATGTCTATTTCTCTCCTTCCGAGTACTGTAGCTCCTCCCACATTCACAAAAATGTAAACTTTCATCTGGTCCAATTGGCTGATTTGGAATTCCATGTGTACCATCATGTACGTCCATCTTTTTGGATCGAAAACGAGATGTGAACCTTTTCCTTTTAGGTATCAATTCGGAGTTCTTGTGAAAGTGCCTGTGCCTTGTATGACTCAACAAGGCCGCAACATTTGCAAATGATTTAGATTTAGGGCATTCATTACAAATGAATTTTTTAGACTGTCTTCCTTCTTTTATCCTGAAAAAAGTTGTCAAATAGTTTTCAAATTAAATGAGTAAGGAAAATTTCAATCGATATCACATATACGAGAATTAAATTTTAGTATAAGTATTTACCGTATCCTCAAATCCGAATTTTGTCGGACTGGTCTACGCTGGACAGCAGATTTGGAAGCGTGAGTTTCTCTGGGCTCTTTACTAACACCCTCCCTTGCTGGTTTAAGTACACGTGCATTTTGTCTCGTGGTTCGGAAAATATTCTCTTGATTGTTTGTCTTGGAAGCTTCGTCTATGTCAATATCTTTCTCATAAGATTGGTCGAACGACGAATCTACGATGTCGATATTGAGGTGATCGTCATTGATTTTTCTTTCTGGCATTGATTCCATTGGATTTGAGCAGTTTAGGCCATCTTTATCAGCTATACACTTCACTGGTAGCAACTCATTCTTCAATTCAAGATTTTCATATTGAGCAAGTTTTAATTGTTGCTCAAGCTCACAAACTGTCTTCTTAAGCGATTCTGAGTCAGTTTTATGTTCGTTTAAAGTATCTTCTGCCGACTGATTGCTTGATTTTAGGAAGCCGGCAATTGATCTCAAATTGTTATTTTCACCCAGCAAAAACTTTCTCTGTGCATTCATATTTTGACATTTTTCAGTGAGTGAATTTTCGAGTCCATTAATTTGCAATGTTTTCTCATTAATATCTTTAGCCAGCTTTTCGTTTTCAACTCTTGCCTTTTCCAGAGAGAGTTCATGATTAGCGTTCTTGGAAATTAGCTCTTGCTCTAATTTTTTTATTTTACTTTCCGTCAACTTTTCTGTCGCTTTAAGAACTCCAATCAAACCAGAGAGATTATAGTTTTCTTTCTTTTCTATTTCCAGTTGTTTCTCATTTTCTGTCAAAGTTGCTTTTAATTGGTCACTTTCACTTTTCAGCCTTTCTATCATAGAATTTAGCTGCATTGTCTTTTCATCCATGTTTTTGCACATATCAGAGACCGAGTTCTCAAGGTCATTGATTTTTACGGTTTTCCCCTCAATTTCTGCAATCAGCTTTTGGGTTTCAGCTCTTGCCTGTGACAAAGAGGCTTCATATTCTGCCTGCCTGGAATCCAACTCCAGTTGCAAATATTTTGCTTTGTTCTCCATCAACTTTGTAGTTGCTTGCAAGTCGCCAAGGGAAGCAGATAAACCAAAGTTCTTCTTTTTAACTGCTTCCAAATTTTCATCTTTCTGCACCAAATCCACCTTTAATTCTTCACACTCACTTTGCACCTCTTTCACTTTCTCTTGCAAGTTTTTAATCACCGTTTCCATCAGTTCTATTTTTACATGTAGTTTAGCCGAAAGAAATTCACTAGTCTGATTCTCCTTTCGCAGGGTTTCAACTTTATCATTTGCACTTTTTACTTCTTCTTCCACGATTTGTGCAATCATATATTGTACGCGCTCATCCTTCAATGCGTTTGCAACGAAAGCATTGTTGTACCTCATGATTGTATATTTTTAAAATTTTACAAATAAACTTTAGATTTTGAATGTAATCAATCACTGAATGAAGAGCAGCTCGGGAAGCTAATTATTTTACTTTCAAGCAGTCACAAATCTCCATACCAAAGAGTTTTGCTGATTTTTTTTTATATAATCGCTATATTATCGATTAGAGCTTTAATATTGATGATTGGACAACTAACCTGTTTTTCGTAAGCAACAAAATATCTTTTTAACTTACAGAAAGTATTTTTGGTACAGGTGGTATGCAATCCATGAAATGTTTGTACCAATAGTAACTCCTAACTTTTCTATTCATATCAATATGGACAATGCCTTCCCTCCCTTTAAGTGATCTCTACCGATTCTTACATAGGTACACACTGGCCAAAACACGTGCTTATTCATATACCAGCAAGCAGCAAGCAAGCATTAAAAAATGAAATCTACCAAGCAAAGTAAAGCTGGATTTCATCAGATATATAAAAGACAAGTCGAGGATGCTGCTCTGTACCACTTTTTGTTCAGCTGTTTTTGTTTTGTCTGCTTCATTCATTTCAATAGTTTACGTACCACAATGTATGTATTTTTACAATGGGTTTCATATCACCACTGGGGCTTGGATAAGTTCGAAGATGGTCACTAACGGTCAACGACAACCGTTAGAAACCGTTATAACGGTATTTTTGCATTATTATGTGTGGGCTCATTCGTGAGAACATTCACCACTTACCCTTTCCCACACAATCTTTGTTTTAACTTTGTAACAGTTTTAGCGTTATAACTACTTATTACAATTTTAGCTTTCCTGACTACACAATGAGGTCTTTGTGTATTAAAGCTTTTCCAATATGATGCTGATCATTAATGATTACCATTGAAAATAGTTACAAAATACAAAAAAAAATCAACACAACACATTGCGTGTCGGTATTATTCGAACGGGAATTGCAAATGGAGTAAGAATTATGCATTTTTGAAATTAAAAATTGTAGGGCCAAATAGTAATTAGTGTTTTAAGCTTTTTCCCCTTGGTAACATATTAATGCCCACTTGGCCTTTCTGTCATTCATGGGTTTCTCCAATTATGAACGCTGACTACTGTTTTGGTTTAAACACATAATTTTAAAGACCATTTATCGAATCAGCCAGAATTAGTTCGCGCGCCTAACGCTGGAAGATATGGCATTTTCTAGTATGCCATATTTTGAATACAATGAAGGGCATAGAATTCACAAGAAGTACGACTTATGAGAACTCAATAATGCTAACTACCTATCTTGTATATACAAAAAAAGTGAAAAAAAATCCAAGAAACGTACCAAAGAGATTAGAAAGACAGAGAGGAGGACAAAGACATGATGTGCATAGTATAGCAGCCTTAACTATGATAACCATACATGCAGCTACAATGTTCGATATTATTTTGGGGTTTGGATTTTCCGAGAATTCATTAAAATAGCACTGTTTTGGTTCAGGTACTGTTTATTACCACGTTAAATATGCTTATCATTTAAGATTTAATCCAGTTGAAATTCTTTAAAAATCTTATTCATTCTTTTTGTGCCATTTGCTATGTGTTTGGAATGGGATGCATTACAATGTACTCCTCTAAGCTCCTTGCATGCAAGCATGATAAACTTAATTTATCATGAAATTCCTCTAATGCATATTAACAACCTACATTCCGTACGCGTGAATGAGCATAACAGTCATATCCGGTATAATAGCAATTAATTGCATCATTAAATCTTAAATGCCCATTTCGTTTAATTTTATTTGATGGCGATCTTCAGTCGATTGTCCAGACAATGTAATGTGTAGTAATGTTATTAATTCTCATATCATATATTACCATGAGCTTGAATGAATTAATCCTTTTAGACTAGAGTAACAAATTTTGACAAATATAGACTCTAGTATTATGAAGCAGTATGGTGAATCGTATAGTGAAATCGGAGCTTTTAAGAGGAATTGCTATTTTGTATATAGTGAAAACAGGTATTATTAAATTTTTTTATAGGGTGAGAAAGAAAGTCAGTTCAATTTTCTTTATTGTATCGCTTTCACTACAGTTTTTAAGCTGTCTGTTGTCCAGTGCCCATGTCCTCCAGAGACAGAACTGCTTCGTCGCGTTGGAAACACAAGATTTTACATTTTGCATGCAAACGTGCGTGGCAACTTTGTTAGCTTCGATGAAGCTCTAGATAATTGCACTCATATTGGGCTAAAGCTTGCACAAATTAAAAATATGAGAACTATGGCAGTAGTCGGCAGAGAGCTGGAGAAAATTGTGGAGCATAATCGGCTCAAAGACACTTGGTGTAGGTGACATTTTATTTTAAAACTTTTACATCGACTTTAGTTGTCATTGATACTGCTTCAGTTTCACTTCCTCTAATTTGTGAATTTCAGATTGGTTAGATGCAAAGTTTGATCCTAGTAAAGATATTTATGAATGGGGTCACGATGGAAAAGGTGGACTTGTGGAATACAACAACTTCTTGTATCGCTCCCCACGGTACAGTGAATTAGACTGTTTTTTAAATCAAAATCATGCAAAAAATATCAATAAATTCTAACATTTATGTCCTTCCTGCAGTCCAACAGGAGTTGCTGGATTTATTGACTTCAAAAGGGAGTATCATCCAAATCATGATATGAAACAGTGCCTCACGCTGGCTCTCCCTTGGCCGGGGAAGTATGATCCTGCTACAAAAGCAATCGGTGTAGTTTTGTAAGAAAAATTTTCATCTTGATAAAGCTAATTAAATTGAACTGCTTGAGTTCAGCCAATAATAAATTGAATTCAAAACGCCAGCGGACATCACACAATTTTTGACGAGCGGACATGTGAAAGCAAGCAGGTATTACAGAATCTTCAAAAATAATTAGTTAATACAATTAATACTTTTCATGATTTTGTTTTTGAAATACTTTATATTATTTAGACAAAGCATGCCATGTGCGAAAGTGAGGATCCAACCTGTGATGAAACTGACCATGATCCATTTACCTTGACAGAAGGTAATTAGCAGACAAATCTGGTATCAGCAGAGGTGCATTTACTCGTTGTTAATAAAAAAAAATTTGGAACAGATAAGAAAGATTACTTTGAAAATGGCAATTGGATTTTCGGGGATCGCCGTTATATTGTAAACTGGAAGCACCGCACATTTAACGAAAGTGAAAAATACTGTAAAAGCTTAGGACTAGAAATTTTAAAACCGGAACTTAACGAAACCGTGCTAATGCAGTATCTCAAAATGTGGTCACGGCGTAAGTTAACAATGTAGCATTAATAATTAAACAATGGCTACTTCTTCACAAAACCTTATGATTATTCTATTCTTGTAAACCTAACAACTGTATAGACGTGACCACCTCACAATTCTGGACTGGCTACTCATTAAACACTATCAACAAAACCTTCTTAAAACCCGGAAATGAAATAATTGGCAACGCCACTGAGTTCCAAAATGAATTCTTGAATATTTCCTCTTCAAAACTCAAACCTCACAAAAGTAACAAGCTTGACTCAGACTACTGTATAGCAATGGCACTCACCTATGAATTCAAAGGCCAAATATTTTGCGAAGACCAATCCAGTGCTAAATGTCACTGGGATTTTATTGACTATGTGCCAGCAAATTGCAATAATTATCTGGCCACCATTTGCCAACACGAAAATGCCAGCCACCTAGATCATTTGTGGGAACCAAGCTTTTTCGAGGATGTGGATGCCGCACTGAAGGCCACAGCCTTAACTAAACAATTTGGTTGGGACGGTCACCACGAAATAATTCGGAGCAAATACAAAGTGACAAGAATAAAACAATAATTTCAAAAATCTTGCGTAATTTCGTAAATTTTAACATTTAAGTTTCCTTTTTATTAGCAAACTTTTGGCGTGTTATACTGTCCACCGGGATATAGAATGTTGCGACAGAAAAATACAGATTGGTACTCCCCATCTCCTTCCGTTTTACCCCATGCTAGAAATTACTCCTACGATTATTTGGAAACGTACTGGGTCGTTGATGACGATCTCTTTGATAAGGATATAGATTCGCAATGTACGATCTCTGAGCCTGATGATATGAGTGGTGACAGTCATCAAAGAGCATATAATACGGTTAACTGTACAGAGTGGCATTTTTATGCTTGTGAAAGGATAACAAACAAAACAAGACCGGTTCCTGGAATCGTTACTACTACTCCAGAAAAAAGTGAGTTGCCAAAACTATTTTAATTAGTTCAATCATGTAAATACTTTAATATAAAGTGATTTAATGTAAATTATCTGTGTCTCTGAACAGTGCTTTGGAAAGAAGGCCGACAACCAAGAGTGTATCCAATAACAAAAACTGGCAATGATACTGATGCACACACACTAAGCGGTCGATTTATGATGAGGGTTCGAGATGAAAACATTGATGAACCAGTGACAGATGAAAAAGATGATGACACAGTATCATTTGAAAAAATTGATGACCCAGTCACTGATGAACACAATGAAACGTTTGCACTAAAAACTGTCGGTGGAAACAAGAGAGCTTTTTCACTTTGGAAGTTTGGTTTTTAGTGTACTCCGACAATATTTTATAAATATTTGGAATATAACTTGTCATAAATATTGGGACACAAAAAAAGTAAACTGAATGATTTATGTTGTAAAAATGTGATGTTTTGATTGTTCTTCAAAAGGCGTTTAAGAAACTTCACTAGCATCAAAATGCAATCAAGTCAAGTCATGTGTAGAAAGTAGGACTGTTAAGTAATTGAGCTCAAGGAGGCATTTAACAGGAAAACGTGATCAAACCTTATGTATTTGTCTTTTTAATAATATAGCACATTAATGGCTTATACATGAATAAATGAGATGCATAAATTTCAAGGTGAGACACCAACCAACCAAATAGGTGGCAAATATCGAAATAGTTTTTTCTATTCACAGTGAAACTCCATCAATTGACTGAAAAGTCATTGTGAACAGATAAATATGTAAGCTTTACGCTTTTCCATATACCCTAAAACCTTCAACTAACTTAGGGAAACACTACCAAAAATGAGGCATTTTGAGATCCTGTTCGTCAATATTTTAGTCTGTCTGATTGTTGTACTTAATTTAGATGCATGGAAACTAATTAACAAGTAAGTTATCAAGCGACAAACTTCTCTTAATCAAACCTTTTAAAAATATATCATTGTTAAAATCTTTGATTAGTATTATTTTAAAATGTTACTCTTGTGGGTAGTAGAAACTGCTGCGGCAATGTTTTCAATGGGTCAAGTTTGATGTCAAAATGGAATCAAGGAATCATAAAATATAAAGAGAAATTAAAGTGGCCTGATACATCATGGCACTTTGATGACATCCACTGCAACATCTCTTGTCACTTCATTTCATGTGGAATCAAACAACGACCAACAAACGATGAAATGTGCCAGGAAGCCCGATACAAGTAAAGAAAATAATCATGCGCAATCAATTAAACAAATTATGATACGAATCTATATCGATATAAATTACACTTTTAAGGAATCACACGTGCTGTTACAAACTAATGAAACCTGTCGCAGAAACTACAGAGCAAAAGCTTACTGACATGATTTCAACTAAGGAAAGTGGCACTTCTACATCATTAACCACTTATTCCACAATAACTATAAGGTCCACCGACGGGACTACTATCTCATTGTCATCATTATCACCGTTTCCAAACATTACAGTAACAATGTCACCAGTACCAGAGGTTTCGACTACCACAAAACCAAGTGCTCGTAATGATCAGCAAGAGAAGAAAATCAAGACCTTTTAAACCTTATTCATGAAACCTAATTTTATTGAAATATTTAGAGAAACATTCTACTATTTATAGTTTGCTTGTTACAAAAGTTGTTGACACATAAAACGGCATTTTCTAAAATCTTATATTGAGTTTAAAAAATATGTACTAAAAAATTTAATTAAAGCGAAATTGACATTAGGTATGCATTTGATTACGTTGATTTTTCCTTCGCAATGATAAAGCAAGCTTAAATAAAAAATTAAGACACATTCAATCACGGTTACAAGTTCTTCATTTGTCTTGCAGTTATTATTGATTTTTACCATTACAGTTACTAAATAGGCACATTAAAATTACGTATTTGTGACTCATTGACACAGCATAACAGATACATATTATAGTCTAAAGATATTAGGAATCATCAGTTGTCTTGAAGTGCACCACAAGAGAAGAATACGGATGTCCAGTAGACGAACAGTGAAACCACAGTTTGAGACTAATTAAAATTACTAAAAAACACAAGAGAATCAAAGCTAACAAAATGGACATTGAATTGAAGTATGTGTTTTCGTTCCCTACATTTACTGTCTTGCTAGAATTTGCCTTTTTAGAATTATGAGGAACGTCCGTAGATATAAAAGAATCTAACAGATCTTCAGTACTGGCAAATGGAGTTGTCGTTCTTTTTGCTGAAGTTGTAGTCGATCTCATAGTAGTGCTTGGAGTTGAAAGTGACGCTTTTCCGGTAACAGCTAGTTATGTAAACAAAAATGTTCATTTAAATATTCTGTTGTGAAATTTTGCAATCAGTAGATAGCTATGAAAACTAAGGTTAATTTGTAGCCAATGTCATTTAAAAGATAATTTATTTAATGTCATACTTACCACGACAAGTCAGAATATGGTATGTGGATCTGTGAAATTCCTTTTCGCATAAAGCAAAATGCGCTTCTGATCCATTCAAGTATCTCCAAACTCTACCAATGACATCCACACTCCTTTCCTTGTCACCCTTCCACCAAGTAGTTCTATATTCGCAACTCGTCTTAATATTTGGAATAAAACCAAATCCTATGTACCCGGTTCCATACCCGTTGCCATCAGCCCACGGTAAATATCCGGCGACAACAGCGTGATTGAATATTGCATCTTGCTCACTCACAGACATTTGATCAGAAACTTCATCCAGTTTGTACTCACTACCTTCCCTGCTTTCGCCACCAGGAATAATAAGTACCTCAAATTGTTCACAAAGCTTATACTCTTTACTATAAAATCCCAAATAACAAGACCCTTCATTACGGTTGAATTTGCCAATGCTTACAACTCCTTTAAAATACGCCCGACAAGGATAAATTGGGTTCCCATTTAAGTCAAAATGCCCAAAATTGCGCATATCTGAAACTTCGCTAATTGTAATAGAATCTATGGGTATCCATCTGTGTCGGAAACATCCTTGACAATTGTACATGGCATTAATATAATCTGCATCGATAACACTAAGACCACTAGTTATCTGATAGCCACATTGTTTCTGTGAGTCACATCTATTGTGCATTTGGCTGGCGAGATCATAAATAATACTTTTTACTGGTCTTCTTATTCTGCTTCTATTCAAACTTTGGGGTCGAAAGTTACACTTTTCCTTATATGAAATGAACTTATCTTCGTGAAGGTGATGGTCTGCATGTTCCATGCAAAGAGTGTGTCCAAGTTGGTGAACCATTGTGTTTTTCCTTCGACACTCATTGCCAAATTTTGCAAATTGCTGTCCTCCAGTCATGCAGACATTAGCCATTCCACACACATTATTGTCCACTTCAATGCTGACATAATTTGAGTCAGCCTCATTTCTTGGTACGAATCTTACACAAGTTTTCTTGTGATACTCCTCAAGTGCTGCTAGAACCTCGGAAGTGTCATTAAGCGTCAGACTTGAGTTGAGATGATATTTTACGGTTGCATTGGGCCACTTCCGGTAGTTAAGATTTGCGACTTCTTGCCATTCTTCAGGTGTGGAACAAATATTGCAAGAACTTATTCTGAATGCACAGAATATGAATAAACAAATATAATATGTGTACATCTCTTAGCTGTATTTTCTCTCACCAACGGGAACTCAGGATTTATGCATGCAATATGCTTGAAATTAAAAATCTTTTGCAACTTAACACATCTCGTGCTTTTTATTCACTCATATCATGGTCAGTATATTACAATAACTATACTATCTCCGATATTTATACTAGGTATACATCAGTGAGGTCAAGCGAATGTATAAACGAATTACACTATTTTGTCATCGAGGATCAACTTTAGTGCATCACAATAACATAACATAATATTTGTGCGAAGAAAACTTTTTCTCCCTGTAAACTCCCACTTTAGATAAAGTGCAAATGACAGATAAAATGATGAACATGCTTATTAGGTTTGCATTTCCTGTTTTGAATGCATTTTATTTCCTGTTTGTCAGTTGGCTGTTTCAAACTAAGTTTTATAAGAAGCACAAACTTTATTCCGATGATGCATTCTCACTCATTTCCAATCTTCAATGGAAATATCTTGACTTGAAAAATTTGTCCATTAAGTTGCATTACACATTTGCTTACGTGCTTATCAAACATTAAAAATACCAAATCAGTGATACAAGCAAGAGTAGTGGACCAGAGCAACGTAATGTTTTGTCATCAGTGCCGGTATGAACTGATATGTTGACATTGACATGTGTCATCGGAGCCTTTTAGAGAAATATGTCTTGACGATACAATTGATTGTTGATGAAATATTCAATTGAATCTGCAATTTCTAAGAATGACCTTTATATGTAGGAACAAGTCGTTTTAAGTATAATATAAAATGGATTGTAATATTCTTCTAAAAGTTAAAATAATGCTATCTCTAGTCCAGAGTCTGGACTCCAGACTAATATCTAAAGACAGTAATTACTTTTACTTCGCTTAAACTTGATATACTCACTCAGTCAGTTCAATGATAAGTATTGATTAAATATATAGTTTGTATAATGTCATAAAAATGTGTAATTGTATCAATAATCAAGTTACTAAAAGTACAACGCAAGCTTTACAGAAAATTTTCCTATGATTATTGGTTCGTTTCAAAGAATCAAATTAAGGGATGTTTAAATATTTTTTCGACTTTTAGCAGAATTTCTTATTTTAATTTTGGAAATACTTTACAAGTACTTTCTTTCTTGAAATACTAAAGTTGTTGTTTTTAATAAGTTTTATTAATTTTTTAGCAAAATATCGTTTTCTGTAGATTTTCATAATAAATAGAAATACAATGGAATGATGGAATGTTATTCCAAATTCCGAGATTAATCATACTACAATATACACAAGTGTAAAAATTCATTTACTGCCATATTGTTCCAAATAGTTCGCAGCCTTTACAACACTTTCCATCTGAATGTACCTGTTTATTGATTTGAGCAACAATTTTCTGGATATTTTCGATTTCTACACCCCTTTGTCTCTTTCTTTCATCATCGTTCTCCACATTTAAGCTGTCAAGTTGTTGTAGTAGTTTGTCGCAACCTCCTTGGAATGTCCTATACTGTTTAGTAAAGTGTCCACCAACAAATTTGTGACCGTCGACCTCTTTTTGTAACTTTTTAATATCTTCTTGTATGGATTCCAAAGTTTTCTCTACAAAAAGCATTAACAAAATTATAACCACTATTTCTAAAAGAGAGGACTACAAACTTTACGATAACAGAGGGTTTTAAAATAGATTTAACCTTTCGGAAATTCGCTTGTTGGTGGATATTGGCCCTCCAGGGGTTTAGTAAAGTCAAGTTTTGCAAAGCGTTCCAACTCTTTTTCCAACCTTTCCATAACTTCCCGATTTCGCTTTACTGGATCGTAAAATCCAGCTAATAACTTGGGTTCTGAATTGCTACTAGCCATTATAGAAACGATGTTATGTGAATGACTAATGTAACTTGATAAAATATTTCTTCGATTTGGATAATAATAATTTTTTGCTTTAAATTCAAATTTTAAGATTTTTCATAATCATACTTCTACATAATTTTAAAAGCACCAACAACAACTGTCCGAATGTATTATTTATACACTGGTTTTAGTTACGTAACTGGAGCACACCAATGATATTTAGAAACGTTATCAGTGTCATTTGAAGGTGACTACCAGAAAGCATGATAAAGGATTTCCTGATAAGTGCAAATTATGCTTGTTCGTTGTGCAATATGCTGAATTCTCAATATTGTAAAAAAATATGTTCAAACACACGCTGCAAATAGGGTTTCAAGCCAACAGATCTTTTCATTTTTAATGTATTCATATTTGAATCTGAAGAAGCATGCAAATATTATATCTAACACAGTACTTCATTGCACATCTTAGTGCTTTAGATGTTTTTGTGTATTTTATGTTAATTTTAATGTTGGCAAACAAGGGATAAATGCATTTCTAACAAGCCTGATGTTTTCGCTAATCTACTTCAGGAGATTTAGCTATTGATTTGACATAGTGATTTAGAGTTACACAATGTTGTTATGCATTTGTTAACGAAATATTAGAGTGCTTGTAATGATTCATGAAGCTGTTATTTGCATTGCATTCTCTTCTTTTGTTCTAATGGATGTTTGTAGTATCTGAATCCTTCACTCCAAACTTTCCAGTATTTGCTTTCATTTCTAATGCATTTTCACATACAGATATTATGTCATTTCATAGAATGATATCATTGATATTGGTCATAACTATATAAAAGTGTGCCACCATAGGCTCACCGTATTTTATCTAGACAAGCTTCCAAATAGATTAGCATAATCAGCACCGAGCGAAATTCTCGATATGCGTTTTATAATCATAACATACAAATACAAGGCAATCTCCGCATGCTGAGTTGTATTACAGGAAGTATTTTTGGGTCTCTAATTTAAAAGCTTTAGCCTTGGTTACAAATATCTCTGGAATGAAAAGCATGTTGTTTCCCTTTAAATAAAGCAATACTTAAATGAAAATTTATGAATTCTTGTGTTTTAGCAAAAAAAAAAAATTACCTAATCACTGTTAAAATCGCCATGTGAAGTTCTGTAAAAAGTATAAAACCCAACAGTGACTCAATTGTGTAGGTATTCAAAGCAAAAAATGTAATTTAATATTGTAAAAAGTTATTATGTAATGGAAGATAATTATGCATTGTATTGTTTTGTCATGATATTGAATTCTATACTTCAAATTTATTTAAATCGAAGAAGAAAACTGCAACGCTTGTAGTGAGGAGACAAAAAAGTAAGTTCATTTTTTACATTCATGCAATGACTTTTGCTGCTTAAAGTATCAAAAATACTAAATTTTAATTTCTCTCTTATTTTTATTTAGTTTCATTTGCCAACACCCTGTTTTGTTTCTCATAAACGCAAACCAATTAAATTGGGCCAGCAAAATGACAGGTGAAACCACTTTGGACCAGAAGTCCCTGCTGAACATCCAGACATCCCTGACCACTTGGATCAGGAATATCCTCTGTGGGGACAACATTGGAGATTTTACAAAGGCCATTGCTCCATATAAATGGCAACGTGATATCTACCGAGAATTGTCAGATCTACAAGATGTCCTTCAGCAGCTAAATTCAGAACTGCTGAACATGTTTGACAATTATCTCTGCTACGCTGGATCAGAAGATCAGACACAAATGACACGTCTCTCAAAACTGGCATGCAACAGAGCTGAGGTCTGTTTGAAAACTAAACGCCACAATTACGGCTCTCTGACACAAAATCTATTAATCGAAGCTTGTGATAAGCTCTGTTCCGTGTACTGGGAAGAAAACAAGACGATTTCAAATCATGAGCAGGAAATAGTATACCAGGTAGCCAGACAAATTTTAAATGCCTACCAACAGAAGATGGTGGAGACAGGAAAGAATACAAAGGATGTTAACGCAGCCCATTCAGAGTTGCTCATGTACTGTGAAATCATGATGAACCATTGCTTAGACTACTCTGGGAGATTGAATAATGTCCAAAATGAAGCAATCGAAATTCTGGAAGCGTCAATACAAAAGACATTTCAAAAGTTGAAACGCCAAAGCAACTGGACCATCACAACAGACATTGAAATTCTTGAGGAGATGAATCCCCAGGCACAAACACCCACCCAGAAAAAATCACCGGAAGTGGATGCTACAACGACTCCCATGCCATTAAACAAAGCACAAGTTGCCACATTAGGATATAAGCATATCATGGAGTACCAGTGGGCCCAACTTAGTGATCACGTATCACTATGGAATCTACATGACAAAACGGTTTCCATGGTAACAGCCAATCTAAGCAGTGACGAAAAGGATTCTGCAATAACCGCCATGAAGTACTACTTTGCATACATCTCCGAGCTCTTTGAAGAATCCCGTTCAAAATCTCCAGGAAAATGCCTTTGCATAAATTTTGCTCAAACTAAAATCGAATTTGGAATATGGGCCACCGTCAACAATGGAAACTTTGGAAAGCACTGGATTTGCGACGCTTCTACTTCATCCGCCAGCACCACTCTAAAATTCAATAAGCAACCATTTCTCGACCTCCTCATCGACTTCCTGCTAATGCCAGGGGGCTCAAAGAAGAACAAACAGCGAGTGAAAATTATCGGAATTTTCAAGATGATCTGGCAAGAAGGGGAAAACGTCACAGGGAAACTGGACCAAGTGATTATCGTAATTCCAACCTGGTTTGATCTAGATCAAGTTGCAGTACTCAGAGATTTGGCGCATGAATCCAATTTCACTTATGCTTCATTTCTTCGGGAGTCTTCCCTCGCAGCATTTTCCATTGGATACTTCCCATTGGAAATACAATTGAGTCAGATATTGATCGCAATAACTGTTGGGGTGACGGGCGTATATGTGGAAGCCTTCTTCAGAAATCCCAGCAATGTCATTAAATTGCTGACCGTTGGAGTATACGAATGGGAAATGGTGGACCCATCACAAAAATCAAAGGGGCAATTGTGTTTCCAACGGAAACCAAAATTAAAGAATCTAAGGTTACCAATGACGATTCAAGATAATCCTGTGGCAATTCTTTGCGCGACATTTGACCAAACTGTGGTCCAACTTCAGAATCATGAGAAAATGCACTGTTTTCTGTTAACAGATTCTCCCATTTGGAAGCAGTCGTATAAAACATTTTTGAAATTCAGGACCACACAAGTAACTGATTTAGGAGAACTGGACGAGCATTTTGCGTTGAAAGCATCAATTCAATTGTCCAGAGATATGTCCAGGGTTCGTAGTTACATTGTAGATTATCCAATGGCTTTGGATATGGAAAGTGTGGATGGGGTAAATGGTATACCAGACGCATAAAACGACTGCTATTGTGAAGCAATAGATGTAAAATATTGACAGTGCTACTGCTACTACCTATACAACATTTTTATTGAGTAGTTTTGGAAACTGATTAAATAGTTGTTAGTATAATGTAATCGATTGTATATCTAGTTATTAGTTGTAACTACAATTGCATAATATGCCATTTTTAAAAATTACAATTTGTCAACTAACTTATGATGTCATTTATATACCAATTTATTCAAGTATTTAAAATAAATCATACAATTCAAGCTCATAAATAAATTGGTTACAGAAAACACCTCTTATCGCAAATTATTTTACCAGCTTTATTAAACTCGTTTAATAAGTGTGGAAGCAGTCACTAATAAAACTGCCTTTGAACCCATAAATTGTACCGGTTCATACGGAGATGCATAACAAACAAGACTTAGTGCTGTTGCTCGGCATTAGTGATCTTGCCATTATCAAATCACTTTATTTGCAAACAGACTTGTCATGTACCACGCGGCTATTTTTGTTATGAACAATAATCTTGTTAATCATTGTTTGGTATCCGAAACTAAAACCCAACCATAATGAATGAAGAGAAGAGTCATTATGAAAATATTTAATTAAAAATGTTTTTTCCTCGTTCTGACATACAACATACCCACCATGTATTTTGCGAATATTTTTTAGTTGTATGTAAAAAGTGAAGTGTACATACTACTAGCAAAGAATTAATGCATGCTCAGTGAAAAACGCTCACATCACGCATATTGCCAATTGCAAACAGTGTTATCTCTTGTCTCTTCCTCTGCGTTTGGCGTTAGTGGACACAGGATCTCATATTCGCATCACATTACTAGAGCTAGAGATACAGTAGAAACCACCGCACCGTCATGTCATGTCACAAGACAAAGCTTGCAACTTGCAATGCAATCTGTTGGTATCCCATTCTCGTTTAGCTGAATGAACTATTATTCGTACTTGCTAGAACGAAAACGTTTTTTTTTAGCAATTTATGACTCCATAACTTTTTTGCACAATAAACAATAGCATGTGGTCTGCTTAACAAATGTAAATTGTTTTGCATGAAACATTCATTCATTCACATCGCGTTTTGTTAAGAACGGTGGGGGAAGTAACTTGTAATTAAAATGGATACCGAAACTAATAACGAACTTGAAGGACTGAATAGGCTCCTCTCCAACGGTGACATCACAATGAGAAGTACAAGTGTATGGAAACAGTTAAGAAGAAACTTCCTTGCGGTCATAAAAAATTGGGTTTGTGCCAT
>JAQIXX010003586.1:0-19055 GCA_034700605.1 Willowsia nigromaculata | reverse complement strand
GTGGCATGGAGATTCAGGTATCCAATCAACAACCCAAAATTTCTAGTCACTTTTTTTGTCAGTCAGTCGGGCACTGGCTTCGCAGCTATGGCGTTAACACAGAGACAGAACACTTGATACTTAATATCTTCGGGGGACTTCCGTTAAGGTTTACTTTTTAGACAGACTTTTATTCGGGCTTTATGTGATCAGTGGTCATTTCTACATTCTCAACTGCACATAAATATGAGAGCACGTGTTTTTAAATTGAATGCACTCAAACAGCTGCGATTCATCTCTTCTCACTTGTCACGGATGGAGTGTGTACGTACAAATAGCCACACACACATCCAAACGCAATACATGTTATTGTGTGTAGGCGGGATGGATCCAAGCAAAATACAAAGATCGCAAATCGCAATGTTGTCGTGTCTTTTGTGAAATAACGACAAGGAAGAAATCAGCTCAAACTTTTTTACCCAAATTAATTTTTTTCAGTTTTGGTATCAACTGGCAATCGCAAAATCGATATGAGTTCAGGTTAATGAGTGTTTTTAAGTTAATTAAAATTTTCAGTTTGATTTAAACCCGAAAAATTTCCTATTCTCTAATTTCTCTACAGTCAAGTGTTGAACTAACTAATTTTTAACCTAGTTTTAAAGCTTGAATTAATCTAAATTAATTGTGTGATAATAGCAGTAAAATTGTGTGCTTAGTGCTCTTGAAAATCGAGGACTACAACAAAGTAAAGTTATTATTATGACTATTTCAGAAGCCAGGGTGCCTTCAATAGAAGGGATTTCTTCAGATTCTGATAGGGTCAATGCTTTATACGCACCGTTTCGTCCTAAAGATGCGAACCCTGAGCATTATGATAGGAAAATGAAGTTTTGGCTGAAAGCAGTGGAGGAGTATTGCGATCACTGTAGGCGAGTTTCATTTACCTTGAAGGAACTACAGAGGGCATTTAGAATAGCTGGCAAATCTCCTGCTTGTCTCTCTGAAGTGGTTAATGAAATTTACAGGTAAAGCTTTACATTTAATTATTGTGCATGGATCAGAGGTGTTGAAGGAATCAAGGAATGGCTTGGTTGGATAATTAAGTTTTATTCTTCTAATTTATTGTTTGTTTGCAGGAATGGGACAATAGTACCGGAAAGTGACTATCATGAGAATCTTAAATCTGCTGAAAGCTGGAAAGATTGGTCGCAAGTTGTAGCAAAGAAGACGGTTAGGAAGATTGGATCTTATGTAGCTTCGCCAATTAATTATTTCTATAGGTCGGATGAAGACGAAATTCGTTACGTGAATGTGGAACAGTTAAAGGTAAATATAGCTATTATTACATCAGTAGTCTTTAAGATCTCCTGGTCAAAAAGTATCAGGCCCAAATTAAAAGAATATGTGATAATTTTTAGGACCTCACGGAACGCATACTCAACGAGTCTTCGATGATGAACAAGCTGATGAATGTTTCAAAATGGACTTCCAAAGTTGCAGATATTACTAAACTTACTGATCCAACAGATATTGAATACCTTCGTGGTTATTTGAAATCTAAGAAGTGTCTGGTCGTGGACAAGGTGGGCTCAGAAGATGTTGTAATGGTGTGTGTTGCTGGTACGCTTACTAAAATCTCGGATGTGGAGAAAGGCAAGTATGATATTGTTCGCACCAAAGAGATTCTTGAAGAACAGCTAACAGCAATTACTGAGAAGAAAGTCCAAGCTGAAGAAAAGGCTCGGGCTTCACTGAAACAGGGTCTGAGGAGCACTGTAAGTATTAATATTTTAACGATTAATGCCTATTTTCATACCACACAGCCACAGTGTGAATAATACTTGATATTATTACTTAATTGTCCACCTTGTTTTTTAAAGGCCAAACATGAATTGAGGAGAAAAAAGCTGCTTGAACAGAGAATGGAGAAACTGTTGAGTATGGTTGATAACTTGTCCGTACTTGAGTCAAAGATCGAAGATGCGGAATCTGACGCTGTGGTAAACAAAAATAAGTCTTTGGAATACGTGACGTATGCTTTGAAATCGTAGCTAAATGTCTATGTTTTGTCTTTCTTTTTTATAGCTTATATCGGCCTACGAAACAGGAAAGAAGGCTTTACGTGGCGTCCTGGCAGACAAACGACTCAATACAGATCATGTAACAGAAACAATGTTAGATATTCAAGAGGTGAGTTTTTTTCTTCATAAGCTGACTGATTTTACACTTGAATATTGTGTCACCTTACAATTAAAATACAAACCTGTTAACTTCTATGTAGCTTTTGGATGAACAAGCGGACATCAACACTGCGTTGTCGCAACCAATGGATAACCAAGATCCAGATCTAGCAGATTTAGAAAGCGAATTAGATGAACTAATGAAGGAAGATGAAGAGAAAATAGATGTTCCTCAGCCAAAACCTGTACCAGCATCTACAAGCAATTTGACCAAGGAGGAAGAGGAAGAAGTTTTAAAATCGCTGGAGGCATTGGAATTAGATGGTTAGATGTTCTACTACTGTAATTTTATTTCAATCAATGATATCTTTCTTTTAATGGTTTAATTCCGACTTTGCAGGTCTTGATGACTTCAGCAAAATCATAGATTCAGCCACCGGTAAAATAGATAGCAGTCAGGATTCTTGATTACCGAAACTTCAACCTTCACGAAAATCGAAAAACATGCCTACACACCTTTTTGATTTGTATAAAGCCAGCGTTGCCAACAGCCTTAACATAACCAGGTACTACCCACGCGACACACACCTAAATCGAGTAAGATTTCCCTACGGTTTTCGTATTGATTACTGTATTTTGAGGGTTTAGGGGCTGCTAGCCACAACGTAATGTTAATAATTGTAAGAACGGTTAGATATATCTCGTGCCTTGCTAATTTTAAGCCTGTGATTTGTTGAAAATTGCTATTAATGACGTATTCTCTTGAAGAATTATTTAAAGTGTCAAATAAAAGACATTACCTAGTTCAAGTGAAATCTCAGATGGCAGGAACATGCAACGGACATTGCTGTACCGTGAATTATTTTTGTGACAAAAAACCTTAAACTAAACTGTCTTCTGTGGACGAATGGAACTCAAAAATATCAAAAATTATCTGGTTTTATTTTTATAAATTCTAAAATTCATGCATTTATACTAGATGAAATTGGTTGCATATAGTGTGCCTTGTCCTTTCTCCGGCTTAACGTTCCAAAATATTTCATCCACTTTGAATCATTGTTATATTTTTTCAATGCTCATTCCTCCCATATTGCATACGTAAATATGATTTGTAAATTAGCTATGGAGGAATTATCGTTAAAGTGCAATATGAAAGGCTTTGTGGGAATATTTTTTTGCAGATAGAGTTTTACCAAATAACATTGTTCATCAGAATTACGGAAGCGACATGTTCACTTCACGTACTACTGTGGTGTATGTAGTGAATGCATGTAGAGTATTTCCTCTCTACCCACTATGCATGTTGGTCAGAAGCACATGTCATCATGATCTTGCGTATGCGAAAAAAGTATTGAATTAGAGGAAAGGGAATAAATATTAAAAGCACACAAAATCCATACACCATGCACACTACTATATTGTGAAAATTAATTGTTTTGGAATCATCATAAATTGTGGAAGTATTAGTGTAAACTCGGCTCGAATAATATCCACCAAAATGCTTTGACTTAGAAAAATCAATCATCTCTCCTCTCCTATTTGCTGGTTTACTTTACGCAGTCGTTTTTGAACTGTACTCTACAAAAATCATGACTTACAGCTAATTAGTTAACTAAGGTAAACTTTTTTATAATATAATTTCAAGTCGACATGTAAAACTGAAATTCATTATTTGAGATATTAGTATAATAGCACACATCTCATGGAATATGCTTAATCTTTTCATTTCCTCTGTCTGTTCTAAAAAATAACATTAACATTTTGTTGATGAACGTTGAATAATGAATAACACCATGAATATAAAAGTGTATGTATGATTAAAGTGTTAGAAAGGTCATCGAAGGAGTATTTGGGGCATTTTGAATAACGACAAAAGTCGTAGTAATTATCGAACATATCTTTGCTCGGCAGGCGACAGGTTTCTGGCATACTTTAACTCATGTCATCTTGAAGATAACCTATGAGCAATCAGTTCCTCGTACATATACGAGTCGTACATATAAAGTGTCATAGTCATAACTCATGAGGTATAGAAGCAGTGGTAATGATGAATTTTTTTGGTTTTTATAATTTGTAGTGATACGTAAATGAATAAGAAGTAGGGCTTAAAATATTGAAAAGTAAAGAACGTGGATGGGTAGCTAGGTCAAGTGGATAGGTTGAAGTGTGTTTTATTATGAAAGTTGAGGTTTTGTGCACATTAACAAAAATGTGCGTAATTTATGAATCTTTTCTTCATGAAAGCGTATGAGTTTATAGTTGATCTTGTACAAATGCAAATATTGATGTTATGTATGTATCATATTTTTAACGCGTAAATATTTCTTTGTTGAACTTCTTCCAGGTGCTATCTACATTTAGCTCTCGCCCACCATCATAGCTTTCTTACCACCAGGCACCAGGAACGAAGATTAGATAGAAATTAAATGTGATTTTTACTATATATTTTGGCAAAATAAAGCTAATTTCCGAAGACTCAGTCCTAAGAAGCAGAAACATGGGTGGAACTTCTAACTGCACGCCTGGGCTTTTTGTTTGTGGGTTGGTTTTTTTCAGCCTCATTAGTACCTGCATATCCAGTTCTGAAGGTAAAATTTATAAATTGTCGTAATGAGCAATACATAATCTTAATAGTTACGTGAAATTGAAATGTGAATCAAAATTTATTAAATTCTTCCAGAGAGTACCTTAAACTTTGCTGGAAAACAGACATGGGGATACGTTGAAGTAAGACCTGGAGCAAATATGTTTTGGTGGCTGTATTACACGACTGCAACTGTAGACTACACAAAACGACCACTAGTACTATGGCTTCAAGGTGGCCCAGGAGGCTCATCTGCAGGATTTGGAAACTTCATGGAAATTGGACCTTTGGATGTAAATTTGCAAAACCGAAGCTACAGTTGGGTTAAGTATGCTAACGTTCTCTTTGTAGACAATCCTGTCGGTTCAGGTTTTAGCTACGTCAACGAAACCAAACTGCTCTGCACAAACAATACTCAAATCACCGCAGACCTTATAACGATGATCAGTGAATTCCTTCAGAAGGTTCCAGAGTTTCAAGAAATACCTCTGTACATATTTTCCGAATCTTATGGAGGAAAAATGGCTGCCCAGTTTACTTTGAAACTGTATAAAAAGATAATGATGAAGAAAATCAGATGCAACTTGAAAGGCGTCAGTCTGGGTGATTCCTGGATAAGTCCGGAGGATTCTGTACTGACATGGGCCCCTTATCTCTTCTCTACATCTTTAGTGGACAATGCTGGCTTTGCAGCCATAAATGCTTCTGCGTATAGCGTGAAAGAAGCCATCGCTAAGGGCCAGTGGGTGGAAGCAACTGAACTGTTTGATAAAACTGAGTCTATTATAGGCCAGTACACCAATGGTGTTAATGTCTATAACATTATGCAGTTCGACGGAGACAGTAATAAAGGATCTGACATTGAAGATGCCGATCCCGGAAATAAGAAAAGAAACAGCCAGATTGAGTTGCCAAATGTAGGAACCATTTTGTCTAGTCTTCTACCCATCAAAAAATCAGCTCTTAAAACTGCCAATAATTCTTCTGAAGAGGATAGCCATGAACTAAAAATGCAGCAAAAGTGGAGCAAGAAAATGATGCAGCTTGGGAAAAGGTGGCTGAAGAAACTTCATGGTGACCCACTCTCTGAACTAATGAATGGAAAGATTAAAACCTTGCTACGTGTCATTCCAAAGAACGTTACTTGGGGAGGACAAAGTGATGCAGTTTTTCAGGCATTAGCTGGAGATTTCATGAGACCCGTTGTTGGCATTGTAGAAACACTGCTCAACACAACTCCTTTGTATGTCAATGTTTACTCTGGCCAGCTAGATATGATAGTGGACACAATCGGTAATTCCAATTCTATAATTTGTGCCATATAATTTCACATGCCATTATTGTCAATCCCTAATAATTAAATCTTATGCAATTTTGTATAAAGGCACCGTCAAATGGGTTGAAAAATTAAAATGGACTGGAATAAAGGACTGGATGACTTCTGTTAGAAAACCCATAATAATTTCCAACTCAACTGAGATGTTTGCAAAAACCTTCAAGAACTTTGGATTCTATTGGGTGCTAAAGGCTGGGCACATGGTACGTTAGCACCAAACTGTTACTTTGTTCAACTGTATAATGTCAAGTAATATGTATAATAATGAATGGTATCACCCGTTTTCTTTATTTCACAGGTGCCAACTGATGCTCCTGCAACTGCAGCAGAAATGATGCAAATCATAACGAGTCTCAAGAAAAATTAGTCAAGAGCTCATTCTTCTTACTTAACGCTGTCATAAAACATATGCACTAAATCTTTCTTGCAAGCGAAACTACTTTATAATGCGCTAAATGATTATTTTTGCTTTTAAGTACAAACTCTCCTTGGTATAATATTTTACACGCATTTTCTAAACTGCAAAAGATTAATAGTTTTAAAAATATGTATGTGTGCTTCAAATATGACATAATAGTACCAGCGAGTCGTAATACGTATTTAGAAATACATTTATATTTATGTTATTGTTTAGAAGATGTTAATTGATCTGTCACGAATTGTGTAATGGAAATTATAAGAGACTGAGCTGACTCTATTTAAAAGTCACAAAAAAGCAAAGCCAAAGCTGATACCTTAATATTGTTAGAAAAAATTTATATTGATGTCAGATAATATTCCGTAGTTAATGCAAGATTAAATTTGAATACTACGCATATGAATATTAATGAATTTATGATGAATTGTAAATAAAATATCTCATGTAATCACAATTTGTTGAATGAAGCGTAACTTTTATTTGACTTCCGGCTTCGTTTCCTCGATGCAGTATATATACACTCATCTACGGCCAAGGCTGGTCTCGTCGATTTAATATTCACAATTTATAATTACATTCATCTGGAAAAAACTTTCTTAAAGAATATGGGTAAACGAAACATCGTGAGTAACATACAGAATGTATAAATACATTAGATTAATAACTCGGAAGAACGTCATAAACTTCTGCTTACAACTTAACAGTACCAAAGAAATCACCTAATTTATACAGAATACATAATATTTCATATTTTCGGGACATGGACACAATTTATGAATAATTTTACAACAATCAATTTAGCTAGATTTATAACCAAAATGCATGTACATTAATTTGTAAAGAAAAGGGTTATAATGAAAGGAGAGTTGATAGTAGTTTACATTACCTTGTTTCATAGAAAAAGAATCAGGAAGGATGTTTTGAAAGAGCTCACACACATTCCTGCTTCATTGACTGAACTGAAGCAGCTGAAGGCAGCTCCTCACAATAATAACAGCCAAAATCTACGATTTCAGAGTTTGTTCTCTTTGATATCATGCATAAGATTACACAATGTTAAATGTTTTCTCTTTATTACCAAGTATTTTAAAAATTAGTCAAAAATTTGGATTCTCATATTTTATTTATTACAAGTACAAACAAAAATTGCAGCAATATCATCACCAAGTCTAGAGGCTACAAGTAACCAAAAGACTGGGGGCTTGAACTGTACCATTACAAGTCTACTATGCAAGAGTTAAATTTAAAATAGAAGCCTAGCAAATCATGTCAAGCCCAACAGCAACTCCTGGAGCCACTGTGACGAATTTTTTGGACAAGCTATGATGATTGTTTGAAGACAAAGAAATATGAATATTTAGCAGATAGATAGATGAATTTTTTTTTTTTTCAAATCTAGAAATTTTATGTATTAAAAATCAGGCCACTCAAATTGAAAATATTCATGTTTCTTCGACTTCAGCGAAAGATATTCATTGCCTATAAGTACAACAGGCATTTAAAAAAGACTGACAAGAAACATTCATTCTGGGTGCCTACCTTTAAACCCTTGCTTCCTTGCTAAAATCATAACCAAGCGCGGGCGACAAAGGCTTGACATTTGACCATCCTGCAGGTGGCCGGACAAGCCAACGACGCTGGCAACCTGCGACAAAGCCAACAGCCGAGGTGACGCTTTTGAATGAAGAGAAAACATGACATAACGTATAGACAGAAACATGCAGAGTTATTAAAATGAGGGTTGCTACTCGAATAATAACGATATCAGATGAGACTATGAAAGTGCATTACTCTAGACCGGCTAAATATTATTTCTGCTCTGTGCAATTGTTGCATACAAGCTCTCTGATCAATAATGCCCATAAAAGTTTCCTGTCATTAATTGTAAGGGTTTGCAAAAAAATCTTTTAGCATTAAGTTTTAGTATTGCTTAGTCATTCAAAAATGATGCTTGCCTTTTTCAACGAGGTAACAAACCCTAAATCTCTTCCAGCTACACAATTTTCATTTAAATATGTATTAATCTCTCAATTCTCAAATCCATATTAAAGGGCCTATATAAGTTTACTAGTTTTATGATTTTTTTCGCAATGAGAAATAAATCCTGCCTACTACACGATATGTTTCACAAATCAAAGGAAGACAATATGTATGTCTGCTGTAATACTATCATATGCAATTTCTCATCCTCATTTCCTGAATTCAATGCATAAATAATTATTACTTTCACTGAATGTATTCTTTCAAGTTAAAAAAGTCAATCCTACTAACTTAACATTGTATACATAACATAAATATTATTAACTCTAGCTAAATTCATTCTTTTTTCTTGACTCCATTGTATAATTTATTTTAAAACAGAAAGCCATAAAATAGATAATAATAATAACGTTTTAAAATAATCACTAAACCAGTTATCCCCGTCATACATCCAGCATCCAGTGCTTCAAATTTTCAAGTCCGCATTCAATACCGCGGTTGCACCATCATTGCACCATTAGGTTGT
This sequence comes from Willowsia nigromaculata, assembly GCA_034700605.1. NCBI lineage: Eukaryota > Metazoa > Arthropoda > Collembola > Entomobryomorpha > Entomobryidae > Willowsia > Willowsia nigromaculata. Next base: position 10,052 of record JAQIXX010003586.1, on the reverse strand, counting down.
TGAAGGAATGGTGAGCCTCCAGCTTGGAACCCAAACCGGTTAGCTGTAAATTAGGTATGAGGCATGAATTAAATTTAATAGACCACTAAAAATTCCATAATTGAATTATTGTCGCATACGAATTAACGAGGTTTATCACAACATAACATCAACAATTTATACATAACTATCGTGTACAAAACTGCAGCAGCAATTGGTCAAGCCAAAGTTTTGGAAGTACTAGTTTGGTTACAGATATTATATACATTTAAATGATATATAAAAAAGGATGGAAATAGTAGTAGATGACATTTAAAGAAGAAAAATTGAAAAGTGCTACCTTGATATCACAGAACATAATTTTACAGCACACAATCATCAACATCGACGCAGCTACGTGCCAATTCCTAACCCGCAGATTTTTGTCACCCACCCACATAAATTAATTCACCATACTACATTTTTACAATTTAATGACTATTTTGCAATGAATTAGAATTAAGCTAAACACTAGATTGATATAAATGGTTGGATATTTAAAAAAAATATTACATGTAACCTTTTATTTGCCGCGTGTTCGACCGCTCCAGCGCAAAATACTCCATTAATCATTAATAATCATTTGATTTGATGCAGTTGTCTAACAAGCAAGTAAGTAACAGCAGGAGTATAGAGTATTGCATTGGGATGTACCCAATGCCTTGTCCAAAAAATAGAATGGCCATTTAAAAAAAGAAATTTGATTGAGCATTTCAATAAAAATAGAACAAATAGTGAGCTGTGACGAATGATCCATTGTGATAAGATTCTACATGAGAATGGAAGTTTGCGATAGCATAACCGCTGAACATTATCATGTCATCGCATCAACTTATCATCAAAAGTTAATTAATCGAATTAATTTATGATCAAATTGCCAGTATGCACAAAATAAAAAATTTAAATGCAACGTGTACAATATGTAAAACTTAAAGGGTTACTTAGCTTTTATGTACGGCCGAAGAAGGCGCGGGCGGACTTGATAACAATCATTTGAAAGCACAAGAAAATTATGTACTTACCTGATAAATTAACAGTAGGAGGTCGAAACTGATTACCTCCAGAAGGAGAATTAATACCATGATGTTGAGAAGATGCGTCCGAAGGTGCTCCACTCGCAGGTGGCTGCGCGGAAGTATGTAGCATTGGAGGTGCAGATATCGAATGTGAAACTGCTTGAGGCTGTCTATACTTGGGTAGTCTTGCTCGTATTTGTTCCTGTAAGGAGATAAAAAGAATCATGGAATAAAATCCTGCCACAAATGTCGTCATTCTCTACTACTAAGTTTGTACAAAACTTACCAGAGAAATATCTTCAGGCGGATGAATAATTTTAGAACCTGCACCAGGAGTTAGTACAAGCGGAGCGGTTGGGGCGACAGGCTTGGCGTCCTTGTTGGGGTCGTTTATAGGAGGATTTGATGCATTTCCACTTAAATTAAGAATTAATAAACAATAGACACAAATGTTCTCAGGAGTTGGAGGCGACACGACCGCAAACGTAAACTTTGGATTTTATTACCCGTAAGCAGGAAACGTTGGCCTTTGACCACCAATCATTGTTGGCGTGGTTTGACCATGAGCAGGTCTAAAGCCGGCAGTAATGGTAGCATTTGACTAGAAATATCAACGGAAAGAAATTAAACTTGCGACACATGACGCTTTGCATTTTAAAATGAGACTTTTGCAACAAAATTCAATGCTTTACCGGTGTGGCAACAGCTGAAGATACAGCGGCTGAGGGAAACAATGGTCTCATGGCATGCGATTGAGGTGGAAGTTGGGCCTGTTGGAACCCAGGTGCGAAAGGCATTCCCGGAATAAATCCAGGATTAACACCAGGAATCATTCCAGGAATACCCATGTTTTGCATATTCATGCTGAGACCCATTTGCATAGCCATGGCGTTCAGGTTAGGTTGACCCCCTAATTGTTGCATGAATGGATTGGATTGAAAAACATTAGGTGGCATTCCTGGAACACTCCCGGGCATCATGCCATGCATACTAACAGGCATTCCAGGCATTCGTTGAGCTGCAACTGCAGCAGCAGCTGCCATTTGTCCAGCGGTTGCCATCTGCAAACGCAACATCAAATGTATGATCATCAATGAAAAACTGGATATAAATACTGAGTGAATAATATTGTTTAAAAAATTACATTCGGCATGGTCATCATTTGTACAGATCCTTGAGGCATTGACATCACAGGTTGAGTGGTGGGAATATCATTAGTTTTCAGTTTTTTGGAAGCAGACGCTTCATCGTCTGATGAATCGGAATCCTGATCGGTTCTTTTATTTCCACCCGATTTATTTCGCTGTTGTTCATGCTCCTTAATATCTGCTTCTGGAATCCCCTCCATGCCATAAATTTCAATCTCTATATTGTTCCGATGAGGAAGGGCGTTCGGAATTTTATCAACACTTTCCTTGTGCACCTGAATAAATAGAACCAAACAAATTATTTCATTTTATTCACAAGGTTTAGCAATTTTCCTACTTTTATTCCAAAAGTCTGTTTTCGAACTTCGTACCTGCATGCAATGAATAATGAGCCCGGGTCCAGTGTACAACTTCTTGTGACAAATATGACACTTGAAGTGCTTAGCTTTCTGATGCTGAATCAAAATTTTCTCATCCTCAAATTCTCGATTGCAGTACCTTGAATAAGAAAAATATGACACATTCAGTTCATTCACCCTAACATTTTGGGTATGAATATATTACAAAATACTATGCCATATTCCAATAAAAATGTTCCATACCAGCACCAAGGCTTCGCTGGCTTCTTCTTCTTCCGACCCATTTTGAAGACTTCCTGTTAGCTCGTTAGTCAAAAAGTTAACTAATTGTGAATGATATACCTAATACCTATCTAGTATCTACATAGAGGTTGTCAGTCAGCAGCAGCGTCAAGCGTCGGTGGTGAAGCCTTTCCTTGAGCAAAATTTTTTTTTCACTTTTTAGACAGATCCCTACTTACAGATAACTACTCACTAGCCTATCTACAATCTAACTTTCGTCAGGTATGGACAATAAGACAAGTTATTCTAAAACCTATACAAGAAGCAGTTGGCAGTGTAATACTCAAAAACTGCGAATTTAAAAAAAAAAAAACTCTAAAATCCTTTGAAAATATAAACACAGCTTTATCAGCGATAAACACTTCCTTGCCTTGTCGCAGTCGTAAGTATGCTATTCAATTACTTTTACTAATAACTCAGAACCCTCCCGTTTAATCTTAGCCATTTATCCGTCACTTGCTTGACTTGATTGATGATGGTTTGGCAATCAATTTGCTCTGATTAGACCAAAACTGTACTACTCCACCTTAGTAAAAAAACTGGAAGATTTTATTAAAATTTCCTTCACAAATCTGCAAAGAACTAAAGCCCCCACAGATTAGTGCACTCATTCAGAACTTCTGCTTTACAAAAAAAATATTTTTAAAAATTTTGATTTTGTTTATTTTGATCTCCGAGTCCCACACGAAATACACACAAACACTTCCCATAATGCTTTCAAGATTACAAACGCGAAATCAACGACAGCGAGCTTGCTATACCGTCCTGTAAGAATTTTATGTGATCTGCCCTCACGCTAGAGACTGCAGAACGGATAGTACCTCTCGTCTCTCTAATGCGTAGTCTGTCTAAAATCTATACCGTGTCATGCAGTGGAGCACTGACCGCTTCTTGCCTTGTTTAAAATAACGTGGGGTGAAGCTGACTATTGAAACAATGTGGTTTTCTGTAGACAATAAAAGAATTTGTAGGCGGTATTCTTGGAGGTTTTAAACTCTCTTCTCCGGATTTTGGTTTGCTTTGCCAATTGCCATCCGTTTGTGTTATCTGGGCTGACTGATGATGACTCTATCTTCTTCTTCGCTGCTGTTTATTTTCGGGACGCTGGACGCTTGATGTCAAAACAATCAAAATATTCAAAGCTGAATTCTGTGGAGTGAACTCTGGACAAAGTGGTTTAGAAGGTTTCGCTGGTGTGATTGTTAGTTTGTTGGACATCTGATTTATTTTTGAAAAGTGAATCTGATTGATTTGATTGATCATTGATTGAAGGAAAGGTTACGCTGCTGTGAAAACTTGTCTCTGTGTCTGTCACCACCTGTGCGTTGTGTTGTGTCCTGTGATTGTTAATTGTCTGCCACCTGCTAAAGCAATCAAGGTTTTGTTTGGTTTCTGGTTTCATATTTTTAAACAAAGAGACCTGGAATCTTGGTTTGATTACAGGGACGGGTGCACAGGGGTTTTGGGACTGAAGTAAGTCATGATGATTGTTATTGATTTTTGCTTTAAATTATGAATGAACTACAAAATTCACAATTGTGTTTACAAATTGATTGTTTTCTTTTGTCTTCATAGCTCAAAACGTATGCCACAAACAGAAGCGAAGAAGCCTGTAATAGTTGAATTGTATGGTCAAGGGCGTTAATGATTATTGATTAGACTGATCATTCTGTGTTAATCAAGCAGTTCAACGACGAATTCAAAAATGCCAGGTTCCGATTTTAGTGGGAATGCGGTGGAGCCAATGCAGGTGGATTTACCAGCAGAAGAAAATGATAATACGGAGGAGGAAATTTTTTCGGTGGAAAATCCTACCTTGGTGAGTTATCTTTGATCTTGAACCCTCTTACTCTGGCTGGCTTGAATAGGTGTTGTAAGAAACAAGACAGTAATTTTGAAGTTGAATTTTGTTGCTCATTTTAGGACTTGGAAAGTTACATTAATAGTTACACCGGAATGGCTAAGCTGTTGAGACTAATTCACATCGCTGACCACTGTCCACCTCTGCGCGTGGAAGCGCTGAAAATGGCAATCAATCATGTTCAAGGAACATTTAATGTGGCCATGTATCAACGACTTCATAACAAATTGAGAGAATCCATTGGGTTAGCTAATGACCATCATGACTATATACTTTGTTATAGCCTTGTTCTGTTCAGTCATAATAATCTAGTATTAATTTATTAATACCCATAGTAGTAGTTGCCCCCTGCCCGATGTCACTGGAGGAAATGGTGGCGCTCCATCAGACGTTCCGCAGTTGGACATGCAGTGGATTGAGCAAAAATCGAAACGAGCTGCAATGAAACTCGAAAAGTTAGATGGGGATCTCAAAAACTACAAGTCCAATTCAATCAAAGAGAGTATACGGCGGGGTCATGATGACCTTGCTGAACATTATTTAGATTGTGGGGACCTAACGAACGCTTTAAAATGCTTTTCACGGGCACGAGATTATTGTACTTCTGCCAAGCATGTCGTCAACATGTGTCTAAATGTCATCAAGGTACGTGTTTCCCCTTGTGTAAAAATGTATCTAAAAACCTTGCTGTTTCATTACTTTTATTCTAACTGGTTTGAAATGTCTGCGGTTTTTGATTAGGTGTCAGTTTATCTACAAAATTGGACTCACGTTCTTAACTTTGTGTCCAAAGCAGAAAACACTCCTGATGTTATGGATCAAGGAAAGGTAATTTAAATATATCAGTTGATTGATGATTCGCTATTGCCTGACGGTAAATATTTATTAGTATTGTAACATTGAATGTTATTGTTTTTATCTATAATTGTAGGCGAACACCAAGGAGAGCGCTCAAATAATTACAAAGCTACGATGTGCAGCTGGTCTATCAGATTTAGCAGGAAAGAAATACAAGACTGCTGCAAGATACTTTCTCCAAGCTAATTTCGACCATTGTGACTTTTCTGATATGCTCTCACCAAACAATGTTGCCATATATGGAGGTTTATGTGCACTGGCAACATTTGACAGGGAGGAGTTACAAAAACATGTTATATCTAGCAGGTAAATAATTCACATGAAGCAAGGATTGTACTTTTAAAACGTGTTCGTGGGGTAATAAAATTTTGTTTTGGCTTTATCACTAGTTCCTTTAAATTGTTTCTGGAGCTGGAACCACAGATTCGAGATGTGATTTTCAAGTTTTACGAGTCTAAATATGATACTTGCTTACGGTTACTGGATGAAATGAGGGCAAGTCTAAGTTTTTAAAAGTTTTTTTTAAAGACGAGAAATGCTCATGAATTGAATTATGAATGGTTCATTAATTAACTTTCAGGATAATTTGTTGTTGGATATCTACTTGGCAGCCCACGTCCGCCCATTGTATGCGCAAATTAGAAACAGAGGGCTTGTGCAATATTTCAGTCCTTATGCATCCGCCGACTTGAATCGAATGGCACAGAGCTTCAATACCAGCGTCCCTGCCCTGGAAAATGAGCTAATGTCACTAATTCTAGATGGACAAATTCAAGCTCGCATCGATTCTCATAATAAAATTTTATATGCTAAGAATATCGATCAGCGTAGTGTTACATTTGAAAAGTCCTTAAAAATGGGAGAAGAGTATGAAAGAAGAACAAAGCTTATGATCTTAAGGGCCGCCATGGTTCGAGCACAAATCCAAGTCAAGGTGAGCAATTTAGTTCAAGTTTGCTAATGCCATCGACAAAAAACGAACGATTATTTTAGTAACAATAATTTGTATTTTTCAACTTTTTTATTTGCATAGAATCCGCAAAAAGATAACCAAAATGACGCTCCTGGAAATAGCAACTCAAGAGTTCATCGCGACTAACATGCGACTACTTATCACGGCTTAAGTGGCCAGGATTCACACTATTATTTGTAATAATTATTGGAATTTTCGATTATATATTTCCGCTGTCGTTTTCAATATTTCATTGTGCATGGTCACATATTTCATACAAATCTACAATATATGTGTGCATTTTGTTTCTTCCAAACTGAAGAAGTGAGTTCTCATTATATTCATTAATGAATTTTTATAATATATAATTTAACACCGGTATTCTCTGCGTGTTGTTAACAGAATAACATTTTCTGGTGTGGCATTTTCCATATAATATACTAGTCCAGGAAATGTTATATTTGTGTTGATTAAGATATGTTATCTAATGATGCTTTTGTGTATCCTACAATCTTCTAAAAGGAGGTGATACGATTATCCATTCATTATCGTTAATAAACATTTATATAGTATCAATAAATATAACTTTAATTAAGCAACACTAATGATCACTAGTTCTTTTGTAATAATATGCATAATATATAGCGGCTCTGTAAAATAATTATTATTATCATCAGAATCTTTGTACTCTTACAATTGATGTCTATGGCATATAGAGTTTATGACATCTGCCATATAATTTATATTAATACTTTTCATCTACACATATTTCTAATGGAATATTCTGAGGAAGACATTAATTTTCGACATTCCTTCTTTTTACAAAGAAATGTTTGTTCCCAAATTACTATCAAGTGATCAGATATTATCATAACATACCATCACTCTTTTCACTCTGTACATATTTTTTGATTTGCAACAGATTTGATAAAAAGTAAAGTCTCGTTATACTGTAGATTAGTGTGCACAAGAGAAACTAATAGCTTTAATTAATGTAACTAACTAATCATTAGGTATGTATGTATTGTCAGTGTCTCGTATTTAACTGTCTTCTTCAGGCTATGCGTGGGATTTTTCCGTATTTTTTCGCTAGAGTCCCTTGCAATCATCTTTGCTGAATAATGGCTGAATCAATACTCATTGGTCAGCAATTAAACTTTAGTTCGTCAAAATGCTATCAGTGTCCCTGCCTTTCTTCATGGACATCGATGGGTTGGAGTCTCTTTCCTCTAGCTTCACATTAATACATTCAGTATCAATGCTTTCAGATTGTGCAGAGATACTTCTAGTCTTTGGAGGATTGTTATTATCGTTATCACATTTACTATCAATTTCAGTTTCGTCAGCACCCTTCCTCTCCATACTTCCGTAATGGTTTTTTAATTTAGTATGACTATTTAAGCTATTGCCACTTAAACTACGGCGACGTGTTCTTATAGACCCTGGATTGGAGTGGTCTCCGTCCTCACGCAACTTTGAGAATCTTTGTAAAATTCGACCAAGTACTGGACTTAATAAGCTTTCATCGACTTTGCTCTCTTGGGGGTACCAGAGACTCAAAATATTACCGAGAATTATGGTTATGGAAAACCCTATGAGAGTGTACCATTGATATGATAGTCGGTACAAGTAGAAGTATTCATCTGGAGGTTTCCTGTTATAAAAAAGAAGAAAAATGCATACATTAATTTTGATAATGAGATACCATCTATAGCTGATCGCTATCAAGTTTACGAGCATACGTTGAAGATGATGAGCTGCTGCATGACATCGTATCTGTTACATTTCCGTTTGGACACAATGTTCCACCAGGAAGGCGTGCTACTGGGGGTTTAGGACCTCCAAATCCAATCCAAAGACCCAAGCCTAATGCGATTATAAATGATGGAACAACTGCACGTTGACTTGTAAATGGGAACATCATTCCCAAAGTGAATAGTCCCATTAGAGGTCCACCCACAACTCCAAAAATTGTCAAGCTTGCTTGAAGAACCCCAGTAAAGTTTTCTGCGACGAATGCTAGTCCAATGCATGCCAAACCAAACACAAGTGCCAGTAGCTTGTTAAATAAAGATACTGTTGTCGGCTGAGGTCTTTTGCTCGTTAATAGTGGCTGTATATAATCTTCCCAAGTGACTGCAGCCAAAGAGTTGATGGCAGACGAAACCGTTGAAAGTGACCCACTCAGGAGACCAGCTATGAAGAGACCAGTGACTCCAGGAATGTTTTCAAGCGAGTCGACGACAAAAAGTGGCAGCAACTGGGAACGAAATCGCATGAATTTAATTTTGAATAGTTTATTAAGAAAGGACTTTAACTGACACTTTAAACTTAATATTATTTTACTTGATCTGCAGAGCAAATCCGTTTCGTCAAAATTGGATCACATTCTCGGTATTTTGCATATATTGTCAAGCCCGCAAATGACGTGGATAAGCTCAGGAATATAAGGATTGGAAGACTCCACCACAAACTCGCCCTTGCACCTTGTAGATCTCTAGAAATGCAGATTTCCCGTAAATATGGGGCACCATGAGAAAGAAAAGTATAAAACTTATGTCAACGTAGGCTTTTTACCTTACTGTGAGAAGTCTTTGAACTTGTGCTTGATTAACAGCATATAAACTAAGAAAAACGAACATTCCTCCAATAATTTGTGTGAACACGGTGTGTCTCACTGTTGGGTCCAAGCTAAAACTGGATTGAGATCATTAAAAGATATTTTATTCCAGTGCAAAGGTTCTATCTCTATCTGGCATTTATAAGTAATTCAAAAGTAGCATTACTTTAGGAACTCTATCCTCTGTCCCTCGTTGGCTATACTCCAGATATTTCCTACACCGCCAAGATCGATAGCACCTTTTATGATAACACAGTAAACCGCAGCAAACATGAGTAGACTCTGTATACATGAAATAGATGAAACATTAAATTCATTCATAAATTGACAAAAAAATACTAACTTTCAGAAACCCCCTTTATACCTGGAACACATCAGTGATTAAAACAGCTTTCATTCCTCCAATGGTTGAATAAAAAGTACAGACAAGACCAACACTAAGAATAGCTCCGACTTTGTTTAGTCCTGTGACCGCACTTAAAGCCAGTGAAGGAGCATAAAGTACGATCCCCATGTATAAAATCATTTGTAATGAAAACGCGGCGGACGCCACAAGACGAGTTGCTCTGCCAAACCGGTGCTCCAAATATTCATAAACTGAAAGAGCCTTCAGTCGATAAAACACGGGAAGGTAGACATACGCCACAATTGGAGTTCCAATCACGTACGCAATGTTGATTACAACAAATTGTGTTCCGTACATGTAGTTTTCGGAGGAAACTCCTAGTATTGTGATTGCAGACATAAAACTTGCCATGAGTGAAAAAGCAACAGGGATAGATGACATATCCCCGTTAGCGAGCATGTACTCCTGTTAAAGAAGTTGAATAAAGAGCATTTAAAAAATTGTTATTGAGACTGTCTTTCTGAAATAGGTAAGCATTTCTAAAAAAAATTTAAAATTTGCTGAAAATTCGTATGCACGTTTATTAATTTTA
>JAQIXX010003585.1:0-19063 GCA_034700605.1 Willowsia nigromaculata | reverse complement strand
GTCTGTATTATTGACCGAAACCATGATTGAATGGTCCAATTATGCAGCTCACCGATGCCAGTGACTGTGACAAGAAGAGATGCACAACTTGTTGATGTCCATAGAATATATGGGAGTGTGTTCAAAACGCACTAAATCATGAATTAGCTTTTAGGGCACTACATATGTTAAATACGTGAAAAGTTGTAAGTATATATTTTAAGTTCTACCTGTTTTAGTCTGGATGGTGGAGTTATTGGCAAATGTTTACATTCCTCGACGAAAGTAAAAATCTTGTAAAGTGATTCCCCATTCCATAGAATCTTCCACAATGAACAGTGAAAAACTATGTTTGCATAAGCATTGAAAACAACAAAATATGCCGGGATACTCCACTCAACTGTTACCATTCTGTGAATTTTCCGGCATTCGTAACAACGAAACCATATATTTATGATCATCACAATAGTTGACATAATCTAAACAATTGAATTTAACAAAATGCTAAACATATACTTATGCACGAAATAATTAAATATTGAGAATATTAAATAGCATGATTAACCTTTGTTGGTAAACTCGATTTAATTATCAAAATACCCTTTAGATTGCGTTTAATGACGAAAGGAACAATACCGTAGTAATAACCAATAGTAAGGAATCTGTTACACCAGTTGAAATAAATGTGTCCCAAAGTAAAACTTTTAAAGAAAATGTCCGAACGTTTATTGGATACATACTTCATGTTGATTCAAGTCTTAAAATCAGTTATTATTTCCGCAATAAAATTGTTTTAAAGGTGATTTGATGGCAAAGTTTAATGTTCAATATTTCAAAAGATTACTTTGTTTCGTAGTTGCTTGCCAAAACCTGAGATAGGCTAAGAAGCTAGGTGATGTCTACACTAAAACGTGTTTTAATCTAATAATCAATAGCGTCACACCCAAAAATTAAAAATATGCATTTTTATGACATGTGTTTTGGGAATGAATACTAATTTTTATAAAAGTGTGCTTTCAGAAGCACAAAGCTTATTATCAAAATGTTTGTACAAATTATTTTAAAAGCTACTATTTGCAAATTGTATGCATTCTGCATACCATCGAAGGGTAATATTGTGCTGTATGTGTATTTGAGTATTCATCGATTAAAATCTCCACACTTGTACACAATTTAGAAACGACCATCATCGATCAGAATCACACTGTAGAAGTCTGACATTATTGGTGAACAGCGATGTTTAAAGCCCCAAACGATAAGTAATTATTAATCGCCAACAATGAGGGTGTTAGTAATTAATGAAAGGATACTATTTTACATTCATACAGATATTTTACTTTATTGATTTACTTTAGTTTATAAAATAAATTTATAGGAAGACAGATAATCCTGAACAACCTTTTATTCTGACATTGTTTCAAAACTGGTCGGTTGCCATTTTAGTGTCTTGTACAATTCTGAGTTGTGGTATAATCACAATTAAAATTTGCGTTAAGTAGAGGTTTTTAGTCAATTAATCAAGTTTAATGATATATTATGTTCCATATTTTTTAATGTGAAAACACTCTTGAGAATTGAAAATGTGTAGATTTGTTGCTAAACCAGAAAATAAAGTTAAACCCTCCTAATTCAATATGCAATTTACAAAACCCAATCTTCTAAAGTGCTACGTTCCGACTGAATACTAGATATACCAAATGAATTTATAGTCTGTTGCATGAATAAAATGCAAAATGTGTGTATTATTGTTTATTGTAATAGCTAGCAAAATGTTTTTTTTATCAAGCACACTTTTAACTTGGCTGACTCATCGAGTTTATTTTACTAACAATTGTCATGAATGTTTCAAAAGAAATATTTATAAAAAAAATTTGTATCTGGAGTTTGACTATGAAAATGAAATTGAAATAAAATATAGAAATAAATGAAACGGTGAGACAAGTAAGTCAGATATATTGAACATAACACTATATCGCAATCCAGGCAAATTCTTAAGAATGTTGTTTCTATTATGGTTATATTTTGGTCATGTACCTATTAGTCATTACAAGACTTGACATTTATAACTAGGTTTTGGTTTAATTACATATATAGGTTCCATGTATATCACGTTCGGTCTAAATAAAAAGTCTGAAGGTGTCAGTTTTTTAAAGCTTTTTACCTTCTCAATCATTCCTATATCCATCACCTGTCGAATTTCATCACTACTATTGTATTGCAGCACGATATCAACTGTTCTAATTCATTCAGGTGCCAAACCCACGAGAAATTTTACCACATCCGCGTTCCCATTTATCACAGCCAAATGTAGAGCACACTGACCATTTTTATTAACGCTCCTCATCTCTACACCAAATTGAACAAGGTATTGAATAAACTTTACACGTAAACCCTTGTTCACAGCTATATGAAGTGCTGTGTTACCATTTAAGTCTTTTGTATTAAAATTTGCTCCATTTTCTTTTAAAAACTCAAAAGCAAGCGCACTATACTCTCCAAAACAATTTAAAGCAGAAAGAAGTGGAGTGTGACCTTCATCATTGTAAGAATTTATCAACTTTCTGTCAGAACCATTTTAAAAAAAATATCTCCAAAACAATATGTAATTCATCATGAATCCATAAATGCACTGTATCCGAGAGAATGAACATGGGTCACTTATCACCCAATATGGAAGATCATGTAGGCGCTCTGGAACACATTTGTGCGTAATATGAAACACAGAGTTCCCTTCATTATCAATAGCATTTACGTTTGCACCAAATTCTGATACCATAACCTCAAGAAGTTCTCTCATTGAAGAGAAAATATTTGCCTCCAGTGGGCATTCCATCTGTAGAAAATACAACAATGGCGTTCTGCCATTTACATCTCGCTTTTCTAATAATTCTGGGTCAGATTCCATAATAACTCTAAAGATTTCTACAGCTTTTGCGCCATCAAAATCATCACCTACCTGTACATTTTTACTAGCGCCTTGCACTACCAAATGGAGGATACTTGGTTGCCATTTACTATCATATTCTAACATTCTTTGTTGCCAAAACTGAGAATAAAATTCAGCATAATGTGTTGTGAGATATCTGAACACATTTAAATTTAGACTAACCACAGATGCAGCAAATAAACATACAAATTGCTGCGGCGTATGCACTAGTAGTTTGAAAATTTCTAAAAAGTTTAAATCGCATGTTGCCGCAAACGACGCTGCCCCTTTAGAAAGTTCCGATGAAATTTTAAATTCTCTTCTAAGTAATTTTAGTAATTTGGTATTCACATATGCAAAGTTAGAGATTGGTGGGCTACTTTCTTTCCATAAGATATTTAAAAAGTAGCACAACGTTGGAAACGCAAATTCTGAATAACATAGCATATCGTCTAACTCCGAATCAGTATCTGAGTCTGAATCATTGTCTTCTTTATGTCCAATTTCACATTTTGCTGCAAGAACCTCTTTCCAAAAGAATTTTTGGAAATTTGGGTTATTTTGGCTAATACGGGGAAACTTATTTGCAAAAACATTTGTAATAAATCGAGCTACAATGTATTCTGCGTATGTTCGGTGAAGGAATGAAAGTGGAGAAAGTTTTTGAATTATGCCCATCTCCAAAATTTCAGAATTCATTTTCTCAGTGACCTCAAGGAAGTCCAGCAGCAGATTTTGAAACGAGTTTGCAGTGCTTTCAGAGAATAGTAATTTGATGGCAAAATATATATGGGTGAGTTCCATTTTAAATCTAACAGTATTCCCGATAAAATCGCAAATATTGCTGGAGGGCATTTTTCGTTTTTCTTTTAAGAAAACATCAAATTTTCTGGCAATTAGCTTCTCATAGATACGAATTAAAGAAGATTGCACACTAAACATCTGTATTCCGAAATACCCAGATAAAGCCTTTTTCTCATAAATCTCAGCTATCATTCGACATTGCAACGGAATACCAGATATCTCCTTTTCATCGTCAGAAAAGTATACTGCCAATATCAAGAAAACATTGAATTTTCTGGCAATAAGTTTCTCATAAATACAAACCACAGAGAATGGAATACTAAATTTTTGTATTCCGAAATACCCAGAGAACGCTTTTTTCTAATAAATCTCAGCTATCATTCGACATTGCAATGGAACACCAGATATCTCTTTTTCATTGCCTGAAAAGTATACTGCCAGTACACTTTTGGCAAAGATTTGTAACCTTTTTAAATATTGATATCCAGGCCACCCATTCAAAATACCTAAACCATTTATTCTGCAACGTAATCTCCAATATTTCAGGAGAAACTTCTCTTGATATTCCCTTGAAAACTTTTCAAGTTTATATCCTAAGCAATCAAACTTTAACCGGATATCTTCCAGCATGTGATCTCTTGCAGTGGTCCATACACGCACTGCAGGTAACTCATCTCGAAAAATGGAAAGAGCTTTGAACGCGACTTCTCTAGCGTAACTACTAACTTCATCAAACCCATCAAACATAATCTCAAATAAAATTTTATTTGGTAATGAGTTTTGAAGCCAGTATTTTAGCAAACTTGACTGAAAGTTTTCCGAGTGTTGACTACCACAAAAGTTAACTATTGCATTGATTACGTCTTCTTTTTTCACTGGGCATGGAAAATGCTTTTTGCCATTTTTCAATTTCTCAACAAATGTGCTCATTTCCATAAATAGAACAATTCTGTCTGAATAATTGTGTACTATATTTCTCGCCAAATTCATTAGTACCATTGATTTGCCCATTCCTGGATGGTCAGCAATTAAAATTAGTCTATTTTCAATTGAATGGGTTTCTCTCTGTGTTACATTTTCCAGTAATTCGTTTTCACTCATTGTCATTACTTTTCTTGCTGCTTTGGCAAAGGTAGTTTCAACACTGGAGAACGACCCTTTTGTCCACAGCAATTGAAATGTGTCTCTCTCCAGGAAAGTAAGAAAATGAATTTGTTTTTCACTCAAATATTTTTGTGTCACAGCTTTGAACTTTCTTAAGGCTTCATTTAAGTCCTGAATAGGCGTTTCCAAAAGAAGAATTTTATATTTAATTTCCGATATTTCAAAATTTGGAAGTATCATGTCACTGGAAATTATGTCTACTCTTAACTTTTTCGCAAATCTTTGCAGTTTTTTAGAAGAGATGTTTGCAACCAGAAAAATATCATTTTCTGTAGAACTCGTAAAAATTGACTTGTGTACAATTGATCTATTGTACAAGTTTCTCTCTAAATAAGGTTCAGGAACTTCATATGAAATTCCATCATTTTTCAAGAGCTCCAATTGTTTTTGTCTCAAAAGTTGATTAAGGCTCTCCCCACAAAGCTCATTTAAGATTTTTTGCTCATTTGACAAATCGTTTTGTGGCAATATATCATTTAGTGTTGCCGTTTTCTTCTGAATAATTAACAAGCTTTTGTTCTTTAAAAACTGGCGAGTTGATACCCTTAACTCTTCCCAGGTTATAGGCTGATGTAACACTTCGGCTCTTTCTATGTTTGAAAATGATTCTACAATTAAATCCACATTTTCCTTCCGGAGACTCTCCATAAACTCGCTACTTGTAAAAACAATTACATTTTTTAATTTATAATCTTCTCTATCCCTATAACTACTTATAAATTCTTTAACCGTATCGATTTTCAGTCCAACAATTAAATTTCCAGTAAAAACTTTGCTTGAATTATGTCCATTTTCAATAGCGCCTATGTTTGTAATCTTTTTGTAAACAAGTTTTAAGCCATTATTAGCTTCATTATACCACTCACATATAACTTTCTCTGACAAAGCGTGAATATCAGTAATTAGGTTTCCAACAAGCATCTTCCGTACCAAATCATCTCTTAGCACCCGGAATCCCACAGTCAATGTTTTTTCCGAGTTTTGAATGAAATACCGCTCCTGGACACCACCTAGACATTATTTGTTCAAGTGATTTAATGAAACATATTTCCATTAACTAAAGATTTTAAAATTGCAAAAGTTAAATTAAATTTTCCTAACCGTATTCCAGATGTTCTTCTAACGCGTGACAAAGATGATAACAGAAATGTATAAAAGCGTCATCCTGGATTTTATCATTAGACACGAGGCTGCGATTCTTCTTTTGTCCCAGAACAAAGTCTTCGTCTTCTACCTCCCAATAGGGGTAATATTGTTTTAAAGTTGACAACCCCTTTAACTCTCGAAACTGCCACCAGAGGAATGATTCAAATTTTGGGAACTTATTGATCCAGTAACTTGTATAAAGCTGTTTGTCAAATTTCCATTCACTACCATCCTTTCGAAACCAACCCAGCTCCTTCTTCCCCGTCTCCGGAATATATTCGTTATGCTCTAACTTGTTTCGAATGATGCGTAACAACTCGGTTACAGATGTGGTTTTATGCTCCTTATTTTTGTTTTCTTTTCCTTTGCTCTTCTTTCTACTTTCATTTTGTTCATTTTCTCCGTAGAAGTTTACGACCAATTCAAAATGCTTTTCACCCAACACGTCTTTCCAGTTTTTGTAAGGGTGCCACAAATCCCATTTAGAGGCTTGTTCTTCCAGTTTATTGATGAAGTTTGAAATTTTTGGGTTATCCTTTATCGAATTATGGGAATCTCTGAAGAAGCTACAAGAAGTGGGTGGCCAGCATATAGGTGAGGTCAAAAGTATGCCCAAAGTTAATTGGTTGGAAGTATTAGGTCTCTCTGAAGATAAGAACATAATATTTCATACTTACCTATGTACAAATATACAAGATTAGTGTTTGTATGAAAAAAGGTTTACTTGATTACCTGCTGTATTTGTCATATTTTCGGCTTCTTCATTTATTCTATTGCCATTCTTTTATTTAGGCTTTAAAATTGTATGACACATTAAAAAAGAATCGCGTTTTAAGTTATTGATAAAATTATGAAAATATTCTCTTTGGCGATAACTTTACATTTGCTAGTGGATTTCTCTGTATTTTAATTTCTTTGCTCACTTAACTAAAAACTACAAAAAATTGATTTATAGAGCATTTTTCATGTTATGTTTTTCATCAAGGAATACCTAGATACACACAAATTCTTAATATGATGTTACTCCTACTGCTGTTGTGTATTATTTGGTGTTTCTAGCTTTCAGCAACTGTAGATTTTGAGTAGTATTTGTATGCTGCATGTTGAAGGTCATTTATAAGTTTTTTATAGGATGAGCTTTGTCATATAAAATTTGCAGCTAGCGTACCATATTTATAATCATTCTTGTGATCATGAAATTGTTCTTCACTTCAACCTGCTTAGTTGCCTTTTTTCAAACACAAGTAGTTTTGTAGTGTTAAGGTATATTTTTGTAAAAAGATTTTTTTGTGGCATGTTGGTTTTTATCTCAAAATTTGAATGGGCATATTATTTTATTATCATGCATGCATGAAATGTCATGCGCCGATTTCTGTTTAGCTCTACCGAATAGATGTATAGCGCTTGTTGGCTCAAACGCTTTGGAATCAACAAAAGCATTGTGAAATTGCGTGACTTTTTATTTTCAATTCAGTAAACCCTCTGATAGACATTCTTACCGCCTAGAAAGTAATTAGATTATTCTAAACCAAAAATATTAAATTTTTAGTAAAATGTTACAAGTAATAGCGTGGACAAGTAGTCAATTACTTTATGCATCCTTGGAAACTATGAGTAGCGTGTACCGAGAATTTTAAAAGTTAACCACTTGTTACTATTATTTCATATCATTTTACAGGTTATTAGTAATATACGCCTACCGTAAAATCTGAAATAGACGCCTCTTCGGAATTACGCGCCCCCTTTAATAGGCGCCCCGGCGTCTACGGACTAAAAAGTTGACGGAGTAAATAGACGCCCCCCTTTTACGCGCCTCCCCTCCTAATAGACGCCCCCTCAACGAAATTACTGAGACGTGCCACATACACATCAGTATCTATGTATGCATATAAGTTACCATAAAATGTATTAGTTTCCAGTATTTGATGTTTTTTGTCTTAAATGTGTATTATCCGCACACAGAGTATACAAGTTTGCATACAAATCTTAGTTTTTATCTCATATTTATGCATTAAGAAGAAGATTTTTTAGAAAGTTTTCCAAACGAAAAGTTGGCGGAGTAAATAGACGCCCCCTCAATTACGCGCCTCCCTTTAATAAACACCCCGGCGTCTACGTGCAATATCGATTTTTTGATCCGATTATTTCAGATTTTACGGTATGTTAACACACAATACAAAATTTGTTGCCTGAGATATAGGTTTATCATACATACCTTTTTCCAAGTTGTCTTGCAATAATGCAAACATATGTCTTATAAAATCCATTACGTTAATCGGTACTCCATTTCCAACAGTACAGCCATAGTACTACCGTAAATTTGAGCTAAACTCTTGAAAATTCACCCAAAGAAAAGGGACCAGGTTTGGGAACTTTTCAGTCCAGTAGTTAACTATAAGGCAGTCATCTGCATCCCGATTAGAGACATCCGGAAACCACCCCAACTCTTCACGCTCATGCTTTTCAAATTCGTTGTTGTGTTCATACTTATTTCGAATTACTCAAAGAAGATCTACCACGGAGGTTGTGTCATTCTTTTTGCTGCGGGTTGTCAGAATTTTGAAATACACCTCACCCAGAATAGCTTGCCAGTCAAAATTCTCTGCTGATATTTTTCTCCAGCTTGAATCAAGTCTCGCTTTGAAATCTGATATTTTTGTGTCGTCATCGTCTTGATTTGCATCTTTATTTTTAGAGCCGTGACCTTTAATGCAGTTATGCGCATCCTTAAGAAACGAAATGATTTTATTTGGCTTCCATAAAGTAGGGTGGTAAAATAGCGTATTAATGTGAAATGTTGAAATTCCGGCTCCGGTGTCTAAAATAATTGAATACATATGATTAAACGATACATAAGAAATTACATTAAGCAGAGTTTTCAAATTACCTTTACCCTCGTCTACTACTGCGTCCATTGTTATGTGTATCCCAGTGAAGAAGCTTTTAATATAAGGTATTTCATTGACAATCCAAGACCAATTTCAATTTTTAATGCAATGCATTCAATGCAATTTCACGTTTTAATGAAGAGTTGGACATACGTTACTCTAGGTTGTTGTAAAAACAATAAATTGGTATTTTTCTCATGTGAAGATAGGAACAGGAAAATGATAAGTTGAAAATGAGGTCATGCATGATAAAAATGTTCATCCAGGTATGGAAAATGAAACATATCATGAAAGCTTATTGCTTGCAAGGTAAGTAATCACACAACAACCTAACTCAAACCATGTTCATAAACACAATAGAATGAGGCTGTAACTTTAGAAGTAACATAAAATGAGGTTTTTTGATCATTGAAGGTAGCACCAGGTTTATTGATTTAATAAAATAGTATTTAGAGACACACATATCTACGAGAGTTGAAATACATGTCAAGATGTTTGCAGTTACGAATTACAGATTATTTTATTTATTATTTTCTACGTAGTCTTCCTTTTTTCCACATTGCAGGAAAATTATGTTGCAAAGAGGACCTTTGTGTAAGGGATTAGGTTTTTATTTGTATATTTTCTTAAAATATGCGCTGATTTGTAACATAACTTGAAATTACTGCTTTCTTTAATAATTTAAGTGAAAACTGTATTCTTCAAGTCAACGTTTTCAAAAGTTATGGCCATTTGAATATAAAAGGTGATGACTGACACAATTAAGCATAAATTAGAAATTTTACTTTCAAAAAATCAAATTTTGTATGAAATACAGCTTTAACACTCATAAATAAGTTAATTATTGGTTCCACGCTGACAAGAAATGCTATATAGTAATCAAGTTAGCTAAGCAGGCAATCAAGAAATAACGAAATCATAGTAAACAGAGTATACTGAAAAAAATTATTGTCAGTCAACATATCGTATCAACAAACGCATCTTGTGTAATTCTAGACTAAAGCTATCCCCTCTGTCATAGTGGTTGCAGATGAAATTCGTAATAATAGAAGTGAGGATGGTTCTGGGAAACAGTGATAAAAATGAAAACAATAAGTGACCTTCCTCTGGATGTCTTTAGTATGTAAGGTTTTAATTCAATTTATGCAGTAAAATATTCAAATATATATTGCTCCAAAAATATTTTATGCCGTAATGACAATTTATTTAACCATATCTGTCAAAGCAAACGCTAATATAAAACCCGACGTGACATTGACTTTTTCTCCATACCGAATTGCTCAGATATTTTTTATTAGAACCCCACCTTTTATCCCAAGTGAGCCTGCAACCTTTTGCACCCGTGCCATTGCAAACTTGTTATTTTACACAAATTATTAAGCCATACCTTATGAATTTTAAAACCATTCATTAATAAGCTTGACGTAAAAAAAGCTTCAATTTGATTAATTTTTTACATAATATAAGAGAAAGCTTCGTATTTTCCCTCTGAATCAATCCGAAATTGTATGCAAATGATGAAGTACGTCATCATTACACCACACATCTGCAAATATTTATCGATGCATTATTATTTTGTTCATTTGGCCATTTTTACTGTAATGTTAATGAAATGTTGGATGCTAAAAGTTACTGTTTTACTTACACTAGCAACCATACTGTGTGTCAAGGTAAACTTTCCACAAGTTAAACTAATTCGATTATTTCGTAGCTCATCTAAAATGACAGCCAATTCATTTGATGGAATGGCACTTGAATCTTCATTTTCCAGATTGACGTCAGACAACCAGTCTCTGAATCTATGCATCTTTAAAGAGTTATTTTGTTACTTACCAACTGTATTTTTATATGTTGATGCACGTATGTATAAAATTATATAGTGCTTTACTTTATAGCACACATCCGCTCCAAAGTAAAATGTCAAACCCACAAACAGGACATAAAAACCAACTTTTATCTGATGACCTATTTCTTTAGTGGTAATCAAGAAATCAAAATTAAACGAGCAATAAAAAAAGCAGAAAGATGAAAGCAAAAACAGATTCCACCAAATCACGTCATTTACAAAATCAACAATTCGTTTGAGAGACAAATATGATAGCTTGATTTCTTTCCACTGATTTCTTGATATTTTTGTCTCTTTTGCTGCTGTTTCTGTTACGAAGTCGGAGGTAATTAACCAAATTGGCAGAACTAATGAAAAGAACAGAATGTCTTCGAAAAATCCGGTTACGTATCGTAGATATGTAACGATTATCATCACTACTCCAATAACGTAGTCATAGATATGCGAATGAGTAACGGATAAGTGTGTAGAAGAAACATTTTCCACGAGAAAGCATTCCTTTGCTGTCTGTATTATCGATCTAAACCATGACTGAATGGTCCATTTATGCAGGTCACCAAAGCCAGTGATTGTCACCAGAAGAGATGCGCAACTTGTTGAGGTCCATAGAATATATGGAAGTGTGCTCAAAATGCACTAAATGATGAAACATCTTTTAAGGTACAATATTTAATACACAAGAACTTGCAAAGATGTACTTTAAGTTCTACCTGTTTAAGTCTAGACGGTGGAGTTATTGGCAAATGCTTGCATTCCTCGACAAAAGTAAAAATCTTGTAAACCGATTGCCCATTCCAGAGAATCTTCCACAATGAGCAGTGAAAAACTATGTTTGCATAGGCATTGAGGACAACAAAATATGCTGGGATAGTCCACTCAACTGTTACCAGTCTATGAATTTTCCGGCATTCGTAGCAACGAAACCATATATTTATGAACATCACAATTGTTGATATAATCTGAACAATTGAATACAAGAATGCTCAACATAAGCTTATGTACTAACAAAATAATTAAATACTGAGAATATTAAATAGCATGATTAACCTTTGTTGGTAAACTCGATTTTATTATCAAAATACCCTTTGGATCGTGTTTGATGACGAAAGGAACAATACCGTAGTAGTAGCCAATAGTAAGGAATCTGTTACACCAGTTGAAATAAAGGTGGCCAAAAGTAAAACTTTTAAAGAGAATGTCCGAACTTTTATTGGAGACATACATCATGTTGATTCAAGTCTTAAAATCAGTTATTATTTACGTAATAAAAATTGTTTAAAGACGTTTTGATGGAAAGATTAATGTTCAATATTTAAAAAAGGTTAATTTGTTTCATAGTTACTTGCCAAATCCTGAGATAGGCTAAACAGCAACGTGATGTCTAAACCAAAACTTATTTTAATAACCAATAGTGTCACACCCAAATATTTAAACTATGAATTTTTAAATTTTATATTTTGGGAATGTCTATTAATTTTCATCAAAGTGTGCTTTCAGAAGCACAAAGCTTATCAAGCTAAAATGTTTGTACAAATTATTTTAAATGCAACTATTTGCGAATTTGATGCATGAAATTTGCTTTCAAAAGGTAAAATTTTACTATATAAATATTTGAGTATTTACTGATTAAAATCTTCACACTCGTACACAATGTATACCCAATTATTAATTATAATAAAAACATTGCATAAGTCTGATATCATCTTTGAATGAGAAATTTTTAAGGTCCGAAAGATGAGTCGCCATTAATGAAGTAGTTAGTAATTAATTGAAGGATGATCATTTTATGAATTTTAGTACGTACAGGTTTTTTACTTTATTGATATATAATTAAAGAGTTAACAAATCAAATTCATATAGCTAAGTAGTGTAGCCGATCAATTTGTGGCTGTTTAAAGGCTTATAGTTCAATAACTTATATTTTTTAGAAAAATTTGCCAGTATCACAACAACAAATAAGTTAATTATCAATGAAGATTAACTTCATGGGACGCACATTTTAAAGGGTCATATTGATCGCAAACGGGGTCTGGGTTATGCAGTGGTCAGTTACAAAATCATATGCATACATAAATCCTTTTTAAAATTGTCTTATATGAAATGAATATATCCAATCAGTATGACTGTGAAATCGATAAGTATGTCATGTTAGATACAGAGCAACTGTTTTAATGCCGGAAAATATTCGAATTACCACAAAAATAAAAATAGAATATAAGCAACAAAACAGATGAAACAATGCAGTTTTTATGAGTTTTCGCTGGATACCAAAATTGTGAAAGCAAGTGTTTGTAAAAATTACGAGACATGTTTCCACACGTATTCAAAAACTAAACTTTTACAAGTATCCCGTAAGTGTACCATTTTCATAAGATATTGAAAGCATGTCATAAAATCTTACATAAGCGTTAAAATTGAAACTATATGAGCTCTAATTTTTGAAATTAAGTCGTGAAAGCTGGAAAAGATTTGGCGCAACAAGTTGAAGGTCGATAAAACTTGGTATGGGTGATGGTATTTGGTTATGGGTTAGGTAGTATATGTGAAAACTGTGAATTTTTAATTTCAATAATTGGAGGGAAAAATTATTTTTTAATGTTAGAAAGACATAATGAATTAATTTATCAAGAAATTGAAGAATAGTAAATTTTAAAGATGATAGATATAATCTGATTGTATGAAGGTGTTGGAGTTCCTACTCGATCAAAACTCAATGAAACCTTGTACCATGATTGACTTCGCAAAAGGTGCCATGAGAATTACTGCAATAGCGTAAATGAAAACCATGATCACTAAACTGGGTAGGTGCGTAGCCCAAACAGGTCTGGACAATAACGTCAGATTGAAATCGCGCAATCCCCTCCATTGGACTTTTCCCATTGTGATCCCAAACAACTTGTGATAAAGTAAGTGAATCACTACCCGCAGTCCAGTAAACTGAAAAAATAATATGATTTTGTTCAAAGCTTATGTTCAAGAAAATTTAAAGCATTAATAAAGCACTTACAATTTCCAGGAACACTTAAATTATTTGTTGCATTTCGTATAACCGCCATTTGATTTGAAGTTTTTATTGCTGCAAGGTTCATATTAGAGCTATTACAAAATTCCTTTGCTGCCTTCCAATTCTGCAAATGATTTAATGCTTAGAATCAGTGAGTTACAAAGCTTTATTAGTATTTTGAGTTCAAAAACTCAAAAAGCCAACTTACCCTTCCAACCTGCCTGTCTGAAAAGAAGGTTTTTCCATCCGCAGTACCCAAATATGTCAAAGCAAATGTCTGTTCTATAAAAATATATATTTGCTTTCGCGTAAACATGCACTGTAAAGTTTAAACTTTGCCCAAACGATATCAAGATAAAATAATCCCTGACAAATTCAGTTTATTCTTTGATTAAGCTTTGTGTAAATATTCTTCTAGAGTGTAATTAAATGTTAGGTTACAAGTCGCCGTTAGTAAGCAGGTTAGAGGAGCCCTTTACTACCATTATTTTGACATTTGATGGTTTTCGTTCTATTTTTGACATTTAGAACGTATAAGTTGCATTTTAAAACCCAGGATATTGTGAAATTACAAATTTCTGTTAATAAGATGTGTCTACTGCTAACTTTTTTGAAAATTAGGAAGAAATCTAACAAAACAAAAAGTGGCAATGGACAACATTTAAAGTTTTGCATTCTTTCTGGATTTTTATTGTCAACAATGCATTTTTATTGAGTAAAGTGCTGTACTGAGTTAAGCAGTAAAAATATCACATCCAAAACTTGGATGTGCATAGAATCCTATCTGTTCTTTATGAGTGTTCCTGTGTGTCATGTGCTGTAGCAATTAGGAAAAAACTTCTACATATATGCAGAAGTAATCAGCAAAAAAACTGTACCGGATAGGATAAAACTAATGCTGATTTTTTCAACCCTATGTTGACTATTAATTTAGTAATAAAAAACAATTTTTTAGCATTAGTATAAAAGTTTTTCAATACCTTCTGACAGTGCTAGTTTTGCAAAACCGAGAGCTACCAATTATATCAAAATTTTCGGATAATTCGCTGAGCTAGTTAACATTGTTGTGTTAAGGTTGTAGAATTCACAATTCTTTTAAAAGCACAAAGGTGATACTAGTTTAAATTGTATTAAAAGGTATGGTGTAATTCGACCGACCGACTAACCAATAAGCATTAGTTTGTTTGTCAAAATTAAATAATTCTTTTTTTGCTATCTTGGATTGACAGCTTGACATTTGGTTGATTGATTTACTACATTATATGTATTAATTGTAATTGAACAAACTAGTCATTAGTTCGTCATGCTGAAGAGAATTTGTTCCAAGAACTTTAGGCTTTGCGGCACCTCTCCCTCAGAGAAACTGAATGAATTATAAGGTGTAGCTGTACTTTTGTTTCCAATTTCACATTAATTTCTTTAGCATCAATATTTAATCATTAAAAGACGTTTAATACAATTTGAAAAACAATTATAATAAACCAATTTATTATGTAAATGACACTTTCAGACAGCCTAAAATTTTATTTTGAATCTTAATTAATGCCAAATCATGCTTAACGAGAAATTTTCTGTCTTCCTGATATTTATCTCTCAAGTTATGTCTTTATACTTATACTTATTCTTTATTTCATAACATTTACTTATGAATTCAAATATGTAACTAATACGCAAACTTTTGCAAAAATGCACCATTGAGCTTTTCTGGTCTTGAATCATATAATATGTAATTTTAACTCATTTGTTTTTAAAACATCGCTCGACTGAAACGAATAACACAGCAGCTCTGTTGTGTTGGTTTGTACCCTTGATACACAAATTTATCTATTTCAAATACATCTTTTGAATCTATTTCTAACACAAGCTACAAGATGTGGGTGGCCAGCATATTAGAGAGGTAAAAAGTATGCCCAAAGATAATTGGTTGGAGGTATAAGGTGTCTCTGAAGATCACAGTATAATATTTAATACTTATGCGCACATTACTGAAATTTTTGATTATGATTGCATGATGTTATTTTATTTTGCTACCTGTTGTATTTGTCATATTTTCAACTCCTTCATTTAAACTTTGATACTCTGAGAATGTATGACACTTATATAAAAATATAATTACATTTTACTAATATGTCATTGATCAAACTATGAGATTCTGTGAGGATAACTTCACGATTGTTAGTTTGAAAAATGCTTTTTAAGGGTTTTGCTTACTTTGCATGCTTTGTACTAATGTAGTTGGATTAAATTTTTACCGTGCTATATTTTGCGCAACAAATTAGATAAATACACACCATATATGATAAGATGATGATACTCCTGCTGCAGCGTATTATTTGGCATTTCTGGCTATCAGCAACTGTGGAATTTGAGTATTACTCGTATGCAACATATTCAAGGTCGTTTTAGAATTGATAGGATGAGCTTTGGATGTACGCATAACGTTGCAGCTTACCATAATTCTAACCAACTAATCATGCATTCCTTCGGTCATGAAATCTATCTTCAACCTGTTCAGTTGCCTTTTTTTAATCACGAGTAGTTTTTTTGTGGTGAGCAATGGTGGTCCATGGGAAGAGCAAGTTTTTTTTGCGCGTTAGTCTTTATTCGTAAATTTAAATACCAATACTATTTTATTGTCATGCATGCATGAAGTTTCATAAGCCGAATCATGTTTAGCTCTACTCTGCAGAATACTGGTATGTAATATATCTGTTGGCTCAAGTAGTTTTAGAAACATATCTGAGAATAGAAAAAACAAAGTAGAATTGAATGAGACTTTAATTTTAAATTCAGTAAGCCCTCTATTAGACACTCCAGTCACCTAGAAAGTACTTAAGATTGTTCTAAACCCAACTAAGTATTAACTTATTGAATTAGTCAGTAAAATGTTCCAAGTAATAACGTGGACAATTAGTTCATTATAAGAACATTATGCATCCTTGGATATTAGTTAACATGACTAAGGACAAAGTAGCGTATAATACATTTTAAATAAATAAATCACTTTTTATTATTTCATATTATCATGTTACAGGTTATACGCTCATTACATGAAAAAGCCGTCATTAAGGGACGAAAATTCAATTCTAATTTTATGCAAAAATATTGTGACTTTATTTTTAATAATGTCAGTCGTTTTTAGATGCGGTGAGTAACGTAATATTATGCTGACTCATGTATGTGCAAAATTAAATTTACTGAATTGATCAAATGAACTAGGAAAAATATGTTTTTATTCCATTAACATTTCATGATTTCATAAACTCTTAAATTAGATTAGAGCTGAATCTCCAAAATGGTGAGTGAAAAAGCTGGCGCATTGTAACTGAACGAGTTACTTGTTATATCAAAAACTTCTGTGCGTGGAGAAACTCTAAGAGGATCTACCAAATCGTTCTGTTCCCATTGTCCTCCAGTGAGTACAGTAATACTTCCGCCGTTAGTGCTGGAAACGCCCATAAGCTGGACAGTGTCGATGTTGATGGCCTCCGTATTTGTGTTAACTATTTTAAGGACGAGTGTATTCGTATCAGTCTTTTTACTCGCGACATGGAAGATTTTGGGGTTTGGACGTCCGTCATTGGCGTCTGATTCTGTGGGAATGTATCTGTCTCCTCGGATAACGCTGAAAAGATGCTGTACCCACCAGGCTGGGGTGGCGAAGCTTTGCACTCCATTGAAATAAATGCCATCGGGCTTCCACACGAGATCATTCAAATGGCCGAAAAGTGGAGCGTAACAGGCCATGATGACAATGTCACTGTTCCTCTCCATTCCTGTCATGAATGCGGCGTCGTCCATGGCGGCTGCAGTGTTGGCTTCAGACTGTGGATGGGCGTTGTCTCTGGTGGCGTACTCGCCAACAACTACAATTTATCATAAATGTTCATTAGTGAAATGTTTTCGTGACAAATTGATGGCATTATGACGAATTTATATTTATATTTGCTTACAGATTTTTGAGCCATCTCTTGGGGCATCGTCGTAAAGCCTGTGGTTATCGGGAAACCATCCGTAACCCTGGTAAAAATGATCATCTCTGATTGGAATTGGTCTGGTGTTCACATCTTGAGTGGCGATGATTTCCAGGTGGGGATATTTAGCCAAGATGGCATCATAGAACAATGGGTATCTGATGTGGTAGTCGGTGGAGAACCAATCTTCATTACCGACTTCAACGTATTTAAGGGGGAAGGGTTCTGGATGACCATCGGCGGCTCTGCGAGCTCCCCAAGTTGTACTTGTGTCTCCAATAAGGTATTCAATTTCGTTCAAGGCGCTTTCGATATGGGGTCCCATTTCTTCTGGTGGGATGCTATCTCCATTGAGTGCATAGCCGGCGAAAACTCCCAAGATGATTTCTGCGTTGAGATCTTCAGCAAATTGAAGATATTCTAAGAGACCCAGTCCATTGGTAGAGTAGTAACCCCAGCATCCCATAGTTCCTGGACGGGTAGCAATGTCACCAATAGTTTCCTCCCAGATGAAACGATCCTCGATGGTGTTTCCTTCAAGGAAGTTGCCTCCAGGGAAACGGAAGAAGCTGGGCTTGGCATCAGCCAACTTTTGGGCGAGGTCGATGCGGAGACCATTTTCACGGTTTTTAAATGTTGGAGGGAACAGGGAGATGACGTTGAAGAAAAGGGAGGTGTCGACTGGCACTGGACCGGAGGCAGTGATGGTGAAAAGGTTGTCCAAGCTTGGGGTCTGGATGAGGTCGGTTCTTGGAGTAAGGATTACCTCGTACTTTTGGAACTGGTCGGTGATCTGGGGAACCTGAGCGGTGGCGTAGACAATGCTTCCATCTTTGCTTTCAATGTTGACAGTGAGTGGTCCCTTGAATGACCCCAGAGACTTGGCGTAGAATGAAGCCCTGTACTCGGTGTAGTCGGGGCGAATTGGGATCCCGTAGTAGCCTTCGTTAGCAACTCCGATTCTTTGTCCAGCTGCCACAGTACTGTCCACATTCAGGCGGAGACTGGTTTTTAACACGTCATTCAGAGGATGACCTCTGGAAAGGTAGATGCGACCATCGACGCCCTCAGATTTTACGACAGAGTAGCCATCCAGATTCATGCCTTGTCGTTTTGGAGACAATGCACGATTCTTGATAAGCTCTGCATATAGACCTCCATCTCCAGAGTGGTTGATCTCTTCAAAAAATATTCCCCACAGAATAGGGCTGATCTCGTGACCGGGCTGGTTCACAGTTACGTTGAGTACGGATCCGTGACACCCTCCAAGCAGGAGGATGACGGAAGAAAGACAAATGATTGAAGCGGAGCCCATGTCTAGTTTCGGGGGAA
>JAQIXX010003584.1:0-19083 GCA_034700605.1 Willowsia nigromaculata | reverse complement strand
GGGTCTGTGCATACTAATACATGGGGTGACTTTTGGCGGGTTTTCTATGGCCCCATTTAAATGCATGTTAATTTTTTAAAAGCCCACAAACCCATTAAAACCCAGCAAAATCGTCAACCGGGTGACCCAATAATCCCCGGGTTTAAACAGGTCTGCCCACTTACTTTAAAACCCAGCGTCCATGCCTGTGTATGGTGATGGCGAAGATTACTACGAGTTAATTTCGTTTTCACACTTTAGGGTAGTGAATCACTACTAGTGATGTACTTTCTGTTGCAATTTATTTTACATTGATTTTGATTGATGGTAATAAATAGCAGATAATGGCTTACCTATATTTATTTTGTATCATATTTGAATTCTAAGAAATTGAGAACGAAAAGTATGCTGATGAGAGTACTGACTGAAACGTCACCACCAAAAAGGTAGGACTTTGAACTTATCAAGCTCACTAAAGATATCCATACGCATTTACGCAAATTCAACTAAATGAATGGAGTCAAAAGAAAAGGCATTTTCTGAATTCCATGAATACCCTATTTCATACAAGCGCCCCTTGAGAATACGTGCTGACACGGTTTTAAGAATAAACCACTTAAATATATAATTATATAAACGAAAGTTACTCATTCCGTACATTTTTCTTATCATAAAGTGGAAAACAAACTTCAAGAGAAATGTGTTTCATACCTAGTTTACTTAAGATTTCATGCTTAAAGGTTTAAATGAACTAATGAGTGAAAAATTATGTGAAAGAAGTCATCAAAATATTTTGGGTCGTAATCCGAGCATCACAATTCCATAAATCATGCATACTACCATTCTGTCAATGTATTCAGAAATGATAAAATATGGCTTAGCATTATATGAAACCTAAACACATATTTCTGTTATTGAGACTGAATGACTCATCGCCAGAGGAACCTTTGCTTAAAATAAATAAGCCTTCTCCTTTCACATGCACAGAACAAATAAACGAGTGTTCATGCTATTCTGTTTTAGATATGCTGCCTTCTCTCGTTGCACATTATTGTAGTCATTATTCAGTTGACTGTCAAAGCAACAAGTAACCCATCGCTTCTTATTAAGTTTTCATTTGTGTTTTTATTGATAAAAAGAAGTTTTCAAAAAACTCGTCATATTTAAAAGATAATCTGAATTCAGTAATTTGAAAAAGGTTTAAAAATCTCTTACCTCGAAACTTAAAGTCATTATCTTCAAATATACCGCATTTTGTTCAGTCTAAGAACCTTAAATATTTCTAAAATTTGAATATATATTTAATTCAAAAATGGAAATGTTCATGACGAAAAGTCTCAAATCAGGGATGTGGAAACAAAAGAAAGAGAAAGAAAGAAATGGAGAGATGGAGGAAGAGATGAAGTGGGATAGAGAAGTGGAGGAAAATAACGAATTGCAGAGGAATAGAGAGATGGAAAGAAATAGAGAGGCAGAGAGGAATAGAGAGATAGAGAGAAACAGAGAATTGCAGAGAATTCAAAAATTGCACAAAAATAGAGAGATAGAGAGGAATAGAGAGAAAGAGAGAATGAAAAATGATACAGAATTACAAGTTTATCATTCGGAATTTCGTTGCCTGGAAGCGTTAAAGTTGCAAACTTGCATATCAGTTGATATCACGGAAATTTTAACGAAAACATTGCTTGTAATGCCAAAGCTATTACAAGAAGCAAGAGATCAGCGACAAAAAACGATCCAGAAGGTTGGAAATGATGAGTTAAAAAGCAATGGGGAAATTGTGCAGCTAATTAGAAACTATTTGGTCCTTGTTGGGGTCGGGATCCCACCCCGGAAGCCAGAGTTTGAGAATTCAGTTATTCTTGCTATTGGGGTAATCTGATACTTAAATGAAAATAAAATAATGAAATTTTCAACAATTCCTAATCATTGGCTATCAGGCTGATATGTAAATGCGTAAAAGATTCAGAAGCAAATTAAAATTATGTAAATTTGTTTGCAATTTCAGACCGACGTGGGAAATATTGATTTGATGGTTGATGATGCAATGAATCTCACACAACTGTCATACGTGGCGATGAATCTAATTGGCAAAGAGCAACAATGGTTTCAAACGGGGGGACTCCGGCAGCTGCGAACGAAAATAACTTGTAATCCAAATGATGTTTGCGTTGTACTATTGTGTACCCAGGCTAAATTCAGATGGGTCTGCGATTCCGTGGAGAAAACATTTGATTTTCCAATTGGAAATGAGTATGCAGAAGGAAAGTAAATTGGAGTACCAGCAGGCTCCCAGGGGACAATTATCTCAACCCAACCGGCTGATCAGGTAGATATTTCTATAAGATTTAATTTTTCTCTAAATGTGTTTAAATATTTATTAAAAGAAAAGCATAAATATTGGTATTATGATTTCAATTTCAGCTAAATGTCAATTGGGAAAAGCAGGGCACAGAAGTTGAGACTACTACAGATGAAGATGAAACTTGTTGCTGTACTTTCCTCTCGTTCTTTTAATCTTGAAGTGATTATCACATACTTGAACATTTAGGTTTCAAAGGAAACATAATGTGTAAAAAATTTGGACTAAAAAATCAATTGGATTTATTGTAAGTAAATTTACGTTAAGTTACAGTTACACATGATAGCACTTTTTGTAGCGTCTTATCTTTCATTTAAGACACGTTAGGTACCAAATGTAAAAAATTTAATATAAAAATGTGTTGCTTGTTAATTGAATTGGATAAGCAAGATTCCTTTAAGTACTTATGGGAAATTATAAGGGGAATTCAAATGTAGTTAATTAATATTCAGTTTTTAATTTTGACTAAAAGGTTCTACCATACCATTCCACAAACAATTTAGAAATCTACTAAACTTTGTAATGAAAGATCTGTCTCAAAAATATTACATTTGTTAAGTTAAGATAATGTTTGAATTATTGCGTAGGGTTAGTGTATTCCTATTTATATCATTCTCAATACTATTTTACAAATATATCCTGTAGCCGCAGTTTTCAAATTGTTGTTGTGTGTAGTAATCTATTTGTATAAACTAGTGTAATTATTAGGTAGTCTTAGTTTAATTTTTTAGATTGGCCAGAAAAAGATTTAAAAGAATGAAAACGAATAGGTATAAGTTTATCTTTGAGCCTAATTAATGAGTTTTTGTCCCTACTATATAGGCTGTAACTTTATACTGATAAAATATTTAGTTCTACCTCATTAGTTGTGTAAATGATTTAATTAAAAGACTCAAAACATGTACACATGATATGCTTTGTTTTGCGTCCACATATTACGTCATCTTTAAGTCATGAATAATGACATCCAATATTCTACCAGTTTCCAGAATCAAATTAATACACAAATCTATGTTTATGTCATACACTTAAAACTTACTTGATCCTCATTGAATGCTGCAGTGCTACTTATTCAAACAATTGATATAACGATAGCTCTAAGCTCCAAGTTAAAATTGATAGTCTCATTTAAAAGTTTATCCCAAATACATGTGCTTGTGCAATCTGACGTCTTATCGTTAAAAAACGGATTCTTTAGTTTTCTCTACGTTCATATTTCCGATATTCGAAAATATAGTTCTACAATTTGCAGAATGTAAAATTTATTTTAATCGGAGTTTGGCAGACTGGCCGATTCCTCATGATTAAATGCTGGATTTGTGCAGCAAGCATGGATGTGTTACGTTACAAACAAATTGCCATTTTGCGATCCAACTATATCCAAACGCGTAATTTTATATCCTATCATAAAATCCCTATAATATTTGGATTTCTCTTACATCATTGCCTACAAAAAAAACCAATTATTATTTTTCTCTAATGTTCTATTAATGAAATGGCGACTTCCGAAAGTGAAATTAGTATTTTTCATACAATGTTTTGCAATTTATGCCTCCAAAACCCATATACAGTTGTAGGTGGACACAAAAAGATTACATGACAGTAATTTTTCAAGAAATGTAGATTAAAGCGGCTCATTGCAAAAGTTTACGAAGCACATTGCATGATATTCCTGGTACTTTTAAAAACATTTTTCCAAAGTTCCTAGGAGATAGGGTTCTAGACGAGGATAGAGTTTCTTATGCCAGATGATAAACCGTAGTGGAATCTTCATACAAATAAATGAATGAACAAATTATACTAAAATCTCTCACACTTTGCCTATCCAGTTTTTGAAGGAATTTGGTTTCACCAGATGTCGAGTTATACAGATGTATAATTAAGTTATTCATTAGTTATTGCTTAATTGCAATTGTCCATAACGCCTAATTAATTTCATGAAAACAATTCCATGATATTTAAGTTTAATTCTCTTTGATTTGTAGTTGTGAATGCAAGAAGTTGTATTTTCTATGTTCATTGAAACTACACTATGCGAAATCTTGAAAGCAA
Organism: Willowsia nigromaculata; assembly: GCA_034700605.1. Lineage (NCBI taxonomy): Eukaryota > Metazoa > Arthropoda > Collembola > Entomobryomorpha > Entomobryidae > Willowsia > Willowsia nigromaculata. Next base: position 14,690 of record JAQIXX010003584.1, on the reverse strand, counting down.
AAATGTAGCATTATATAATAGATTACGTTAATCGGTTTAAAGCCTACCAAAAGCCCATTACATGAATTATAAACTAAGCGTGTTAAAGGTAAACATTTGTGACTTCAGACATTTTCCTTTTTATTTTGAGATATCCTACACATGAAATTAGTGAATTCTTAGGGAAGAGAAGGATTTGGGTACATGGGCACTTTCTTAATAAATCTAAACCCTTTTAACTGATAGGTACTTACGGGCAAAGAAGAAAATCCCTTTAAAATGTTCTTCCCACCTGTTGTAGATTGTACAATACTTTTCGTGTATAGGTACACAATTGGGATGGAAAACTTGGAAAAAAACTGAAATATTCATTGATGGCTTGGTTTGAAAATAAAGCCTACCTGAGTTGAATCCATTCTATACAAGGTGTACTTGCAGCTATTCAATAAACATGACATACTGCTATATGGATGTTGACCAATGTTAAGCTTTTCCACGAATTTGGGTTAATTTTTTGGAATTAGTCTTAAAGTCGCATTTGTCTTAAGTTACAACTACCTTAAATATGTGTACAAAGCTGTCTACCAAGTAAGTAAGTACCATTCGGTCAACGGTAATGAAAACCATGATAAATTCCGATCTTAAAAATGATATAAAGCTTGGCACTCTCTTAGATTTTGTCATTTTGGAAGTTGGGTTCATAGGAGTTTTAAATTGTTAAATATTGATTTTTAAAACATTTTACTTTCTCGTCGACCTGTGAAATTTTAATTCTGAAGGACAAACATGCTCACAAATCTGTGCATCATCCTGATTGTTTCAGCAGTACTGGCTGCTCAAATTACACGGGTATGTTTTACTTCTTCCTAAAATTAAAAAAAAATACGTGATTCATCTAAAATTTTTATATTAAATTGGCGTATGCACAACTGATTAAAATTAGTTCGAGACAAATATATTTTTGCATTGTTTTTAATTGTTAGATTAATGGTCAACAATGTCCAGTAGGAGTTACTTGCGATGACACCAATGATTGCAAAACTAAGTGCCCAGATTGTCCAGAATCCCGAAGATGTTGCGTAACGGCTAATATTCAGGCCAGAGTTGATGCAACAGCCGGTGCGTGTCAGTGTTGCTCAAGTGGTCAAAGTTGTAAGAAAAGTACAGTTGTCCGAGCCACTCTTTCAAATTATTCATTACCCAAAGTAGTTTCTGGATTCAAATGCCAGTGAAGTATTTCATTTTCATTCAATTTTTTTTCGTTCATTTCAGCTGCATCATGTTCACGTTGCCGTATTTTATGGTTTGTATTTTTATTAACTGTTTCTCAACAAAATGGCAAATAATTACTTTAAAAGGAATTTTTTTTGTATTCTCAAATTTCGGTATGTACATTCAGTAATACTTCTATGATTTCAGTTTTTATACATAAATTTGACAGTTTTAATGTAATACATACAGTTAATTTTAAAAGCTAACATATCTTTCTTGAAAATTTGTGCTATTGTTAGTTTCTTTTAATGGTTTCCAAAAAACTGATTTCTTCGTTTTTTCTATTTCGTCATTATTTCTTGATGAGAATTTGCGTAGCGGTAAATGTCATATAAAGTATTTCAAATATAGTGGTCAATAAGTGAACGCTAATGGAAAAAAACTACATTATTGGCGAATTAAAGATGCATTTCATAATTTTCCATAAGACTTCACTCTGACTGAAAACAAGGATTCCTTGTGCTTTCTTAGATGTTAGTTCCAAAAGATAATATACAAAGGTACATGTTATATATTCATTAAAATCATATTTTGTTAGCATTGATGTAAATATCCCCGATACTTATCCACTTTAATCATTTGGGCATTCCGAGAAATCAAGAAAATGTAATGCTGAAGGGTGTCACGTCACTTACGACAATATTGGACTTTCAACTTGTTCTTTCTTGTTTACAAACTGATTAGAGGCATTTGTATGTACCCAATACGCAGAATGGAATGGAAACTAAATTAACTGTGTAGATAATGCATTATACTTTTCTCTTTTACTGCAGGAATACACCCATTTCACACAAATGTATTGAGAAGAAAAATAATATAAACAAAATCATTCTCTGAAAGTACAAACAAGAGTTGACTATAACTATCTAGTTTTCTTTTAAGTCACAAATAGTGTAATAGAATATAAGAGAAATTGTGTGGTCCATAGCTGCTTTGTTTTATATCTTATCCTCATAGCCAAGATAAATAATTTCATGATAAATGATGTAAAGTACGCAATCCAAACATTCAAACATTTTAGGTAGCTTATATATGCCTACGAGTCCTAGAAAATAGTAATACTATGTAAGATTATGTTCTACCAATGCATTCACATTGGGATTCAATAATACATTTATTGTTTATGAAACCTAAAACTTTCCATTATTGGAACTGTGAATGACTCATAGTGAGACAAGCATTTTCTGAGAATGCATAAACCTTGTGCTATCTGAGGAATGAAACGAACATATTATATCTTTTTACGTTGCACACTATTCTGCTTTAGTATTCATTTGTCTGTCAAAGCAACAAGTAACTAGTGGCTTCTAACTGAGTTCTCACTTGAAAATTTAAATTTATTATTTGAAAAGACATTTAAAAGGAGCTCTTGTCTCGAAACTTAAATTGATTATCTTTGAAATTTACCACACTTTAATCAATGCAGTTTATTGATATTTCTTTTATATTTAAGATATATCATATTCCAAAATGGCTACATGCACAATGGAACGTAAAAAGTTGCAGTTAAGACGTGCAAAAAAGAAAAGAAAGAAACAACAAGGTATAGAGAGATGGAGAAAAATGAAAGTGATAAAGGATTACAAACTCATCATTCAGGGTTTCGTTCACTGGAAGCTCAAAAATTACAATCCTCTTTCAAAACTTCCACATCCGTTGATATCCTGAAAATTTTAACACAGACTTTGCTTGCACTTCCAAAAATATTAAAAGAAGCAAGAAAGCAGCAGAGAACGATCCAACAGACAGGTAATGATAAGATAAAAAGCGAAGGTCAAATCCTGCAGCTAATTAAACACGACCTGGCCTCTGTTGGGCTAGGAATCACAAACCGGAAGCAAGAGTTTGGATATTCGTCTATCCTTGTTGTTGGGGTAAGTAATTTAAAAAAATTTAAAAATTCATTTCTTGCAGATTTGTGAATAGCTAAGTGAATTCTCAGGTTTCCCCATTTTTTGGATTCAATGCTTGGGAATGCCTAAATATTCAGTGGCAAGGTATTTATATGATATTAATTTCTTTCAGACTGACACGGGAAATGTTGATCCGGTGGTTGACGATGCATTGAATCACACACTAATGAAACAGGTGGCAATGACTATCAATCTTATTGGTAAAGAGCACGAATGGCTTCAAGATGGGGGACTCCAGACGCTGCGTTTGAAAATAACTTGTAATCCAAATGCTGCTCAAGTTCTACTACTGTGTTCCCAGGATAAATTCAGATGGGTTTGCAATTTCGTGGAAAAGGTTTTCGTTTTGCCAATTAAAAAAGAGAAAACGCAAATTGGTGTACCAGCGCGCACCAGCGAGACTTCCAGCGCACCTCCAATTCCACCTCGAAGACCTTTAGCTCGTAAGCCCACACCCTGCAGATCTACTGTGGGCATCAACGGCCAATGTATGAGAAATCGGGAAATTAAAGAATTTCTGCCAAAACGCGTTCAGTCTCTTTAGGTAGATATTTTCAAAGATTTATCCTTTCTTCAAATATTTTACAGCGTTTATTAAAATATAAACTTTAATATTTGCTATTATGATTTTAATTTCAGCTAAATGTCAATTGGGAAAACCAGGGCACACAAGTCGAGCCTATTACTGATGTACTTGCCATCAGTTCTTCTAATTTCTAAGCGACTAGCATACCGTAAATTCGCAATAAGACGTCCTTCCCCAATTACTGACCTCCCCCAAATAGTTGCCCGGGCGTCTACGAGCTAAAAAGTCGATGAATTTTTATAGAATTCCCGATTACTCGCCTCCAACACGCCCCACCAAACATTTTACTCCTTGAACTACAGAATGAATAAAAGTATATTTCTGCCTATGCATTCGAGAGTTTGGAAGCAATATTTATTTTATGTCGACTGTTATATTGATCTTCTCAAGCAAATTTACGATATGAATACATTTTTTAAATGAAAAATTTATGCCGATTCATATAATACGCAAACAAAAAGTCCGAAAAAATGATGCAGTACTTTAGAAGCCCCCTTAATTGCTCGCCTCTCCCAAACAGATGCCCCGGTGTCTAAAGAGTCAAAAAGCGACAATTGCCCGTAGACGCCCCGGTGTCTAATTGCAAATTTACGGTATGTATTAATACTAATTTAGGTTTCAAAGAAAAAGTAATGATTAAAAAATTGGATTAAAAAACTTGACTAATTTGAAGCAAAATTAAGTAAAATTGCATCACAATTGAAAAATCTTAATATAAATTTGTTGTTTGTTAATTAAATTGGACATACATATAAGGTTTGATAAAGAACTTATGGGAAATTATAAGAAAATTATAGCTAATTAAGTACTAAATTTTGAATTGCAATTGCTTAGTAGTACCAGAAAGTAATGCACCCAGTCCCAGTAGAAATGTTTAGTTCATATAGTTAAGCATTTTTATTAAGAATACTGTTGTTAGTTGTTAGAATGTTTTTTCAGCTCCCAATTTCCTGTTAGGTCATTCCGTATGTCATCATTATTGGTAGGAAATCAAATGACATAAATATTTAAATGTATGTCTGAACTAAATTACGCGTTTGATGAAAGGTAATAAACATATAAATCTGATTACATGGATAGTTACAAAGAAATTTATGCATAAGCATAGATTATGTATTGATGAATGCATCATCACATAAGCATGTAGATAAAAACCTGATAAAAAAAATTGGGCAGGATAAATTTTATCTTGCAAGCTAAATATACAGGAAAGACGGATATGGAGGAAAATACAGAAAATCGTTCCAATCGCATAATTTTCAGTTTAGTTACAATGCTTAATCTCAAGTGATATTATGCAAATCACAATTGATCATAAATTTGAACGTGTATTACACAATCCTTTCAGTTGGCACTCGGATTCTTGTTTACTATTGAAGATAATCCGACCAATAATTGCAATTATTGCAAAATCTAAACACTTGAACCAGCGTAACCTTCCATGCACATGTTATTTAATTTCATAATCCGGATAGCTTAACTGAATCAATATTAACGCAAAGATAAAATGCTTCACTGAAGTACAAAACGGAAAAGTAACAAATATTTTACATAATATTTTGAAAACAAAGCGCATGCACCTGTGGCTATAAGGAAATTTATTGTTTGCACAAGTATTATCAGCTAAGCTCCTTGTTAAAACGATAAAACAAATTTTATTCTGTGTTTGCAAATAGAAACTGGAGCACATAGGATCAAGAATATTTTTGATACAAAATGGTTCAAATCAGGCAATCCAAAAGATACTGCAAACAAAATAGTTATTTTCCTCATTAAGTTGTATAAATTACAACCTCTGATCAGTGTGATGGATTTTGATAAAAAACTATAAATACTCAAGTAATTGAGCTTAGAGATTCACACTTCTACTCTCAGCTTGCATAAAGAATCAAACAATTTTCCCCAGTTTTTTACCACATTGTTTTGGATGAACTTTCCAACATAATTTGAAAATGTCAAGGTAATATTTTTTATCATTTAATAATTTTTCACTCGAAAAATAAAATTTCGTTTTAAACATTTGCATTTCAATCTGTAGCAGCCAGTCATCGGCGTCAAAAGGTGGTACTTGGACAAGATGTTTGTATTTTACTCCGGACGCCAAAAACTTAAGCGAAAAAGAGGTCAAAGTGACAAACGATGAGCTCAAACCCTATTTCAAAAAACAAAACGCCAGTGACGAGAAGATCGAGCGGGTATCTATTTACAAACGTAACCTAAAATGGTATATTCCAAAATGGTGTGGTTTATGGCATGAATTTACCGTTGTGGAGTCGAAAAATTGGTACTGGTCATTTGAGAAGTTTGCTGATAGCCTTCGCATTCAGCGTTCAAGGGAGGAAAAGTACGTGAAGGAATATGAACGGGGAGTGGAACGTGAAGGAAGTATAGAACCGGAAGGAAGACCTTCTGTAAATGGAGATCAAGAAGAAACAATTCAAGACGTTGTTGAGTGGATGCACAAAAGAAAGTTTCTTGACTGGAGTTACCACTTGACAGAGAATAACTGTCACCACTTTGCTTCTCTTGTTTACGAGTTTCTTGGAGGAATCAAGGTTAAGGAATGGAGGAAAAAGAAGAAATTGTATTTCTGGTAGCCTCTTGTTTCTTATCACTGAGAAAAAGTTTAGAGAAAAGGTAAAACAATTGTTGGACAATATGTTTACTGGTAATTTTTCCATTTAACAGTTTTAAAGAACAAAAATAAAATTGTAATAAATAAAGCTTGATGCCATCAGATTTATAAGTTAAGTACTGGTAACCGACATGAGCATTGAGTCAATGAAATATTATTCTGTTTGATGCAATAAACTTGATGAAGTATCATCCAAATATTACCATTTATGAATCCTGTATTACTAAGATTTATCTAGTACATTTTGTTTAAGATTCAATTTAAATATTTTTTTTAAGCTTACGTAATATTGTACGCCATTACACTTGATTATATGAAGCAATATATACACAATACGTCAGAATGTATGCTATGCGTCACTTTTTTGATTAATGTGCCAATTCGTCAAGCCGTCAAGAGGTCAGTCTGCCATAGTGCGAATAAGGTAAATAGCACATTCTGCAAACCGTAGAAATATACTTCCGTAGGTTACAGTCATGAAAGAAAGTCCTTCTAATTTTAGAATTTTCACAATTCATTAACTGACTAGTTGAGGGTCTTTCACAATGTTCTAGTTTGCAATAATAATGAAAGAGGGATTACAGAATTTACGAGTTTTAAGATAATCATCATAAACTCTCATTCCCAATCATTTTCTTCTTTTCTTTGTGAAGCCATTAAATATTTATGTCGGTTATTGCATTTTGGCTTCCAGATGGTAGTAACCGTGTGTGAATCGACAAAATTTTCCAATTATAACGTACTTCACACTTACCAGAAACACTTTTATATCAAGCAATTATCATGCTTGTTAAATAAATTGAATAAATTGCTCGATCAATCTACCACAATAATATCTATTTGTACATGTAAATTTGGCAATTGAACACATTGGTAGCGAGATTTCAAATTGCAAAAATTCGTTTAAAAAATCAATATGACACTGACGTTAAGCGATACTAGGATGTTTTAACCAAGTATGTGGCATCTCTCTGAGAGCCCCTCCAAAACACTGGTTTCCTTTTGAATGTACTCAAGTTTTGCTTTGCGACAGGAAAGAAGCCTATACTTCCTTATTGTGTTCACTGGATTGAGAGTCATATATCTTTTGAAAGCCTCCGCTGTGTAACTTTCTGCAACGGTTATAAAAAGTTACTTTTCGCTTCCTTCCACAGTTTTAACACTTTTAAATCTCATTATTGTTTCATCATTGACATTGTATCTTAATTTCCTTCGATAATTTTTCTAGCTTATTTAAGTCTTCTATCGTTTTGAGGCTTTCGAGCTTTTATGTCTCTACCATGAATCCTCCATCAAAAAACACAATTTCAAATAACAGAAACGCTAACCACTCTGGCAATTTGGCGATTTTTTTTCTAGTGTATTTTAAATTTACTTACTACACATTTTGTTCCCCATTTCGTATAAGTTACTGTAAACTGTCAAATGGAATGTTTACAGCAAAAAGATCAACGTTCCAAATTGTAATCTACTTGGTTTTAAGCGGATTAACCTTAGTTTATATTGTTCGCCGTATAAGAGAAAAATTGCATCGTTATGTGGAAACAATCTCAGAAAATAATATGGCTCCAGCAATATATCTTGAAACGTTTACACGGATTTGTCGGGAATGTTTCAGATTTGTGTCAATGACGAAATTTTATTGTAACGAAAGTGCAATCGTGCGCATTCTAAATTTCATTCAACAAGAAGAAGTACACCTTATTTCTAATGAGCATCTGAAGGTATAGTAAAATTAAAATAAGTTCTCTATTTAAAGTAGTTTATGTAACGACTGTTTTTCCTTATTGTAAAAATATAGATTCAGAGAAAACCTGTTGTCGTTTTGATCTGCGTAGCTTGCGCAAGTATGGCAATAATAGACATGACACCCGATTTGTTTAAAGGCCCTTCTTTAACATGGGCTAATATTGTTTTGAACATGGTGTCTCAAGCACGATATACATTCTTCATGACCACCAATCTTACCACAAGTGAATTAATTTTAGAATACGAAGAGATCACGTACCTTCATTACTTTATTGCAGCTTTGCATACTCTCGGTATGATACATTACATCTTATTCGCATGGATCACGTTTATATTACCGTTGATGAGCGTGCTCACAGTTTGGACTGCAGCACATCACTTTTCTCAAACTCTCTAAAATGAAATCACGGATTACGCTAATGCTACCTATTCGACCAATTCTGATGAGAGTTTGGCATGCAAACGAATATTCAACCATTTCAATAATATTAAAAGAAAGTCAGATTTGCCTGGAATACCGCAAAATAAGTTACAATGGTCAGTAGTATACAAAATGTACCTTAGCATTTGCACCATGTGTGACCTCATAAACGATGTGTTTGGCTCACTATTCACCCTATATTTGGCTCACCTTCCACTATATATGTCTGTGAATTTAGATGAAGTGCTGAGAAAAGAAACGATCTTGATAAAATTATTAGTATTGTACATTTTAGTAAATATATTTACCACTTGTATTCTTGCAGCTGATATTTGTACAAAGGTATTAGTACACATATAAATATTTCCATATTATTGTTTGGCTCATTGTTCGGTAAGCACTTAAATTTATTCTCATATCTAGATGGATTCCTTAATAAGTTGGGTAGAAGTAGTACAAAACATTCAAAGCTTTTCCGCAATTGGGAGTTTACAAATGGAAGAAGCAAAAGCAAGAATTCGCAACCGTGAGATTGGTATAAAATGCAGCAATAAATTTACCATCACGTACTCCGTTTTATGGAATGTAAATTTTAATAATTTCAATAGGCTTGTTCTGTTTACATGATTACTTACCAACTCCAACACATGTCTGATAAAATCTACTTTACATTTCAGTTTGTATCAACCATAGTGACGTTTTTTGTAATCTGTCTGCAGTCTAGTGACGAGAAGTAAGCCTATTAACTGCCTACATTATGGGATATAGTATGATATGGAAGGATGTTGTCGTCGCCAGGCCAGACCTTAGCATTCTATGGAATGTGCTGTACTTCATATGTCAAATTATTTGTATTTATTTGTTTTAAACTATGCTTTAATTAGTTCATAACGAATGCTTTAGAGTTTTTAGTGCCGTAATTAAGTACACTTTAACCCAAACTACCCATTTAAATTCTTTTACTCACTAAAATCGATTTGCTCCTGTACCCACGGGTTCTTATAATGAAACCCGGTAAACTATTCATCTCTTAAAAATGTTTTAAGCTTACGCGCCAATGGGTTAGTACTTTTTATAGCCAACACGTAGTGCTTATTTGAAACCAATGAAAATTAATCTGGCACTCTGGATTTTACAAAGTTTTTATACACCTGTAAAACAAAGCAAAATGAAAATCCTTGATGACCATTCAAACATACGAAGTGGTGTCCATGACTGGAATCAAATGAGCCTTCTCAATATTAATGTAAAGGCTAACTCCACATGACGCCTACTCCAATGTGGTGAGTGGACACCTCCAAAATTTTTACATTTTGCTAGGAAATTCTACTCGATTGAAAACAATGGATGAATCTATTCAAACTTTTAATGAAAGATCTGTCTCAAAATATTTCTTTGGTTAAGTTGAGATAATGTTTAAGTTACCGTCTAGAATTAGTGTGGTCATATTTATAATATTTTTAATATTATTTTACAAAAATCTATTTGTATGAACAAGTCTAATAGGTAGTCTTCAATCATTTTGTTTAGATTGACCAGAAGCAAGTTTGAAAAGAACTGAAGCAAACATATAGATTTATGCTCAAATATTGCTATATTTACAGGCAATTATTTATCACTATTAATTATGTGGTAATTTTGCCATATCAATGCCCATGATCAAAGTACTTTTTGATAGCTCGTCATACAGCATGAATCTTGGTCAAACTTGGTTGATTTTAGTGGTTGGTTGTGGTACTTTCCACATGGGTATCATTCAAGATATTTCAATGACTAAGATTATAGTTTTATTTCTAGTTAACAACAAATTCACTAAATTGAAAATATCTTAATCGTCAAAAAAGTGACAATTAATATGCAAGTAGTGACATATGTATTTTAAAGTGATGAAAAACCTGTTCTCAATTACAATTAAACTTAATTTGACTAAATACAAAGTCTATAAATTTACAATGATTACGCAAGTAACTGGACAATTGGCACATCTGACCAATGCGAAGCTCACGTTGTTTACAGAGCTACCATGTTATTTCAACTCTGCAAGTGAAGTCACTACTCAAATTGAACAAAATGGGGAGATGCTATAGTGCAATTGGCTTAAAAAGATATATTGGTTAAAACATTTCCACTGTTACATACTTTATTGTAAATTGATTGAAACTTATACATAGTACGTATGTATGCATGTAATAGTATCTGCACATTTCTACAAAGTAATAAAAAACCTTATATTTTATATTTATCTGCATTCACGAAGTTAAATCTAAGATGACTTATACTATATCTATAAACTTATACTTTGAAATAATTACTTATTATAGAGAACTTAATAGTTACATTCATAGCTTCACTTGCATAAAACCTACAAATGAGATAACGAGTTTAAATTGACTTTGATAATGCATTATTTAAACCACTTATACTTCGTGAAATTATTGACTTTAAACAAATATAAATCATAAAAATCTAACAGCAATCTCTTGAAAAAATTTCAATGAAGGGTTGTAAAATCATTAATCTAATTTATTATGACATTTCGTTTTCTTTGTGTCTACGATAGCTTCACATTTTGGCAATTTCATGTTCCTCAAACTCCGGCGTGGAGTGCTCTGGTCTCAAATGTTTCCTCCTAAGACGGGTATTTTCAAACAAAGTGTTTGCCGATAGATTTTCAGACTTGTTTTCTAGTTTAGGTTGGTCAGTTTGCTCCAGATTTTGAACCACATTTCGGCTTATCACACGAAAATACATTTCAAGCTCTACTAACAAGCACAAAGTAGATACGAGCATTAAACCACAATGAGAATGGCTGATATATTTTGAAACCTAATCTCGTCTCCGGTTTTAATGGCAGTGTTGGGACTGGTCTCTCCATGTTTAATCTGATCAAACTGCGTCCCAAACAGATACCAATTCCCCCAGTTGTCAACCAGACCACTCGGCACGATACGCGAGTATGTTTCCAGCATCCAAAATCTATTAACTGTATAAAGCTCCAAAAATCCAGACCCGATCAATCAAATCAGGTAATTTGTAGCACTCGGCGTCCTTATAGTCTTCCTCTTCATGCAGTGTTTTCTTAAAAATGAGGTTGTATATGCTGTTAGAATCCACAAGCGTCACATATTTCCCTGCTAAATACGGGGCTTGCTCATCATAATCATGCGGTTCGCGATCTCGAAAGCTTTTGTTAAGAATTGGCAGAATTACCCGTAGTCGGAAATCCTCGTAAAACTTTTCCAACGGATCGTCTTCATAGAAATCATCCAAAATCTTGTATCTCAAGCTTAAAATTTCTACAAGTGATTGATTAACCTTTGGAGGATCTGGACATTTCTACAATACTCAGTATCTCATTTCCATAAAACAGAGAGGCAAACATCCATAATATATTGACGAAAATCAAGGAGATGAGCTTTGCTGGCTTTCAATTTTACATTTTCGTTAGATTTCCACCTTCATCAATTTTCGATAATTTTAAACTTTTAAAGATGGCTATAAATACACCAAACAGACAGACTGTAACCAGCCATACTTCAGTACTGAAGGCATGTAGCCATGTGGAAAAGTCAACTTTAGGCTTGGCGTTGATTTTTGGATTTACTTTGCAGTACATCACTGTGAGTGCAGAATTTGAATCCTACCAGCTTTCAGTGATAAAGATCTGTATAATGTTTATATGCTGCATCAAGAACAATGTACTGGTGCGATAATGATCGATTAATATTTTCGTATGTATCATCGACCAGCGAGAAGTTGTGATTTAGTAAAAACTGAGTTACCACCATATTTTCTTCATTGCAATTCCAGTAATCAGGTGACCAAGGTTTTAAGTTTGGGCAATTTGCAAACCAATCATGTAACCAAAATCCATCAACTTCCACACGAATGTTCCTTTGGTTCCCGTTCTGATATAATCTCTTATGCAATTGTTTTGTGTTTCGCAGGGATTTATAAAATTCATGATTCACTTCTCCTTTGTTCTCATTCGGAACGCAATACTCGTTACAAAAAAATGAATAGAAAATTTGAGGAAGATTATTCACCTTGAGCGCAATTAGTGTCGTTTTGACTGCTGGAATATTCCTCAATACTTGATTAAACTCTTCCTCTGCATTGATTATCTGGGTGCTTGTCGTCACACCCGTGAGTGGATATATAAGTATAGTGCTGTGGTACATCACTAAATATCCAACAAACATGGGGGCATTACGATTCCCAATTGTTATGTGATTTGTTTGGTGAAATTTGAAAGGGAACTGGTAATCAATTTCGTTTATGTAATGCTGAAGAAACATTGAGCGGGTGTTTTGAAATGAAAACGTGCACCGTTCGAACGGCAAGTTAACAAAAAATATGTCGAATTCTTCGGTTCCAGAATCTGGAGTATGAAGAAGAGTCTCGAAGGACGACCGAAATAATGGAGTCTTACATGGGCTTTTAGCTTGTAGGATAGTCCATCTAATACCGCAGTAAATTGAGAGAAGGAAAAGAACAAGTGTTCTCCGAGCATCCATTATTAATTATTTAAAAGAGTCATCCAATAATAAAAGATTAGTAAAGTAGACTCGATCATTATGCATCAAAATTTAAGAAAAGAATACTACATCCTATAGTAGCAAAACAATAAAAAACAGGCAATTATTTCCTTGAATAATACTTTTAAGATGATCAATTTATGTGCAATTACTTCATTTGATGAAGCAACATATTTATGAATTTATATAACAATCATTATAACACGGACGATTTTGCATTGCTTAAAAAATGTTAGCAATGGATTTTTGGAATAGAAGATAAACATTTCTTACCTTATTTGGATTCATGAGATATTAATTTTTGTTCAACTAAAGTAGTAATCATATTACACAATTCTTCTTACGATGCTGAAAATCTACGGTGGTTTTGAAGTATTTTGAATTCAATTAATTTTATGTATTTGATGTATATGGTTAAGCACTTACTAATTTTAGCAGTACACCATTCGCGTTTTTATTTGTATGTTATTTGTACACTTACATATATGACCCCACAACATCCATATGACGACCAGAATAAAATTGTGTTCGAGCAAACGTACCGGAAATCTACATGTGGCAATTCATCAGCGCGTAGAGGCGAAGTGTAATAAACTCGTGATGATCATAGATTTCGTACCGCCATAATCACTTTATATAAAACTACTTCTTTAATTAACAACAACTTGCCAGAACTCGAAAGTCCCCACGTGCCGGCACACAAACAATATACATAACGCAACTTCAAATTATATTAATTATTTAAAAAACTACCTAAATATGTTTCAGATTATGTTTGAAAAGTATGTTTATAATTGAAAATATGTTTGATTTGAATGTCAACGCCTTCATCACACGCTGTGAAACTTAATAAAGCTATTGGAATGCAAAAGATGCTGGGGATGGAGACCGTAAATTAAATGAAAAAAATATGCCTAATTCTAAAATTGTTTTCGCCATTTTTTTCTAAATTGTTCATAACTTCACATAATATTGATGAGTTATTTATTATTTAAACTGTGGAACAACTAAGTGTTTAAAGTCATATGTAGCAGCTCATTAGAATCAAGTAAATGAGAAAATGGTTCCTTTATTATTAATAATTAATTAAAATATCTAACGGAAAAGCATAAATCATGAACTTTTAAAAGATTAAATACTATATTCAATTTAGGTTAAAAAATTTCCAATTATTGAATGGATTGTCGTAACCACTCTTATGTCATAAACACGTGGCTAATCAAGCTAACAGGAGACGATTTATATTCAGGTAGTTTGTGTATAGTGTTTTTATCAAATTTCATTTAAAATAGATATCATTTTCCTGTAAGTTAATAGCATATTTAACTATAATAGTTCGAAAACCTTTAATTATGCTGATAATTGCAGAATAATCTCCCCAAGTAAATAGAACATGGCAACAACGTACCGCGTGATTGCCATGTTTTTTTTGCCACAATTTTTCAAGTTTCGACGCACAGAAAAACATTTTTTGAAATTTTGTTTTGAAAATAAAATACTTTTGAAAATAGACGATAAAAAATCTCAGATTGAACTACAAACTTACATCTATAAACACAGTTTCAAATAACAAAAAACTTAACATTTGTTTGATATC
>JAQIXX010003583.1:0-19089 GCA_034700605.1 Willowsia nigromaculata | reverse complement strand
GCAATTCAAAGCTTATCCAGTCAGATAATCAATTACATGGATACAAAAGCCCAGAGTAAATAACCAAATAAAAAATAGATCACCGCCGCATTTTTTACTCTCTTATAATGGAAGTGATCCATCTATTAGTTTTATAGATCAATGGGTTCGATGGAAAATCAAATGCAAAAAAAAGCAACTAATTCGTATTAATACTTCGTGTGCATAATATTCTACCTATATGTGATAGAAAGGGATGGGACAGGAAATGGAAGCTTTCTTCCTGTAAATATAATCAAAATTCATTATTAATTTTCCCCCTCTTAAGTAAAAGTAACGTCAACGTCAATTCCAAGAACATCAAACAATATGTCAGCTTGATTTACTCTCAAGTAAGTGAATGTATTCACGTATGTGGACATATTGGTAGTGCCATGTTCTCTATAATCCACACTGCATTCCCTTTATTACTGCTTGCAGGCATGAAATGTATGTTTTCATTATCTTGATGACTACTGACTTGATATAATTCTTGGTGAAGCCAAAAGTTTATAGAACTACTAGCAGGTGTACACTGACTGTTTTGCCTTCACATAAATACAACTTGATTAAAATGCTTTCACATTTAACTTCGAGCATGAGCATATTTCATGTCATGGCCTGTCGCATTATGAGTTCATCCGTGTTTCTCACTTATCCAAAAACTATGCGTTATGAAAGAGTATCCTAATGAATTATGAATGTTACAAGAACATATGAACTTTTGGCTGTACAAAAATACATTCGCCATAATATACATCATCACGTATATTTGCAGTAACTTTCCATGTCATGTCGCGGTTTCGTGACCAGTGGTTTTCTTGCCTGTCCCTACATCTCCACCGTATTTTCATATTGCACGTTGTGTACACGGAATCGAATGTATATATTTTCCTGTACTAAAAGTATTGAATTCTTTCGTAGTCTTGCTTAACTTTTAACTTTTTGAAGACACATGCAGACAAATGCAAAATATTCATCGAAAGTATTGAAATGAAAATAACAACCACACAATGGCAGGAATAAAAGAGGAGAAATGGGCAAAGTGAAAAGTAGTTGTGGGTGGAGCAACTGTTTGGCTATTTATTACTCGCAGTGGTCTCCAGTCACTTTTTCTCACTTCCTATTCCTATCACCATAATGATCACTATTAAAACTCAAAGTACTCGGAGAGATACTAACAATAAGTGGCTTGTATTTTATAGTTCATTCGTTACATTTACAAAGACTTTCAAACTACAAACCCACCCACGTTATACACGTAAGATCAGGTTCGTTCGTATACCCACACAGAAAGTGATATTATTTTTTACCGCTATCACCACCACACCGCTAAAATGCCGCTATTAAAATGTACATAATAGGCTTACACGCAAGTTTTTCTTCACCATCATCGTCTGGTATCGTCTTCCCTTTCTTTTGGCATGCAATGCATGCTATCCGGTTTTGATGCATGGTTTGGTGAGTTCCTCTTTCCATATTCCTCACAGGAATATTTAGTGAATAGCCGCTTCATACTAAAATATTATGTCCCTACGTATTAGACGGAAGTTTTTTGTGAGCATTCCCTATTCTCTGGAACCAGAGTTCTGGAAATGAAATGCTTTACGTGTACCTACAACGGTCCTTATGTGTTACATTCGCAGCAAAAGTTACATGCACTCATGTGCACACACCACTCGTGTACATTTTATGTATATTATGCTATTTAGAGACTAGTTTGCAGCATATGTACTTTTCACAGGAGAGGAAAGCCCAAGTTAAGCTCAGGACAGAGAAAAGGAAACGAAAATATCTTTCTTCCATTCATTTGTAATGTGTAAGAAGGGAAGGAAAGGGTGGAATGTCCTCCTCTTACTCCTTACGTACTCATATGTATATATTTGCTGGTAGAATCTCTGACACACGAAAATGTTCGCAAACCTGTTTTTTCTATTAGTGGAAAAAGGAAAAAACGAAAAACACGCATATTATACAACGAGGCTCCATCCATGCTTGTACTCCCTTTTCTCATTCTTCGTCTCAACTTCAATAATAAAAAGTCAGCTCTTCTGACATGTGAAACTATAGAAAAAGTAGTTTTGCTCCATTTTTTTTACTAGACTTCCACTACTTCCCCATCCACAATAGCAGCACAGGAGCAAAAAGATGAAGGAATAGAGAAGGATAAGTATTGATGGTGCAAAAGTGTACGAGCGAAAAGGAGCAGTGGAGAAAAGACTGCTTTCTTTCATATGCTGGTTTGTTCACACAGCCAGTCATGAGGATCAGGAGGACTCTCGATCTCTATTCTCCAGAGAAGCAGCACCAACATCGCTGGCAGCAGCATCGGCAATAGTAGTGGTAGAAGAAGAGGAAGGGAAGAAAGTAACGTGAGCATCGCATCGTTCAGGAGTACAGTGGAGGAGAAAGAAGGAGGAATATGTCTCCATAAAATTCTGTCTTCCCCATTTCCCCATCATCAGTATTTGACAGCAGCTGCTCTCGGAAGGAAGGATCTGATAGACCTTTCTCTCTTTTTCCATTTTGCAAAGAAAAAGAAACAAACTACCATATCATCAAGTAAAGTATGAAGGATAAATGAAACTGTTTGGGAGAAAGAGAGCGAAGAAAGCCTTGTTGTTTGGAGTTTATTCTGAGTTTCACTTATCTACAACTTGATCCTCCTCAAGAAAAGTTTGTGCGCTGTTGTTGTTGTTGATGTTGTTGTGGTACATATAGAAAATGTGATCCTCTTTTTGTCATTAAACAGTGTCTCTCATCATTCTATATACCTTCGCTACGTATTTTCCAGCATTTTGTTGAGAAGAGTGAAATCGCGATGAAGATATTTTTTTCTGCTCTTCTTTGTTCATCGAAATCATGATTTTTCAGCTAGAGATTTTGGGTGAAGTGAAAAATTCTATGAAGATAGAAAGTAAATGTGGTTGTTATCTTCAGCTCTGTCATTGACTATGTTATTCTAGACTAGACCAGAACAGAAGCATTACTCTGTGATTTCCCATTGCGTATATATACGTTATAAGCAGTAATGCTCGTCCTGACCCCTGGAGTTAGCCGGATCAGAAACTCTTTCAGTTGGGGAAAATGATTCTTCGAAAAGGAGACTCCTTGCAGTGTGGTGAAACTATCATTATTTTTACTCCGTCTTGCGATACCTCGTGTACAGTAACAACCACCAGTGTTGTATCTTCTCTGGAAACTCTTTACTCCAGTGGCGGTGATGACGAGGTTGTTGTTTTTGTAGAAAGTTTCATATCATCGTCTTTTTGAGATTGGATATGGAAGGAAAGTAGCCTGCTGTGAATCGTTCAAAGTGTCATATTACTTGAATGGAGAAATGGGTTTTCGTAAAAACTTGATTTTAACTGAAAAACGTCAGTTTCATAAGCTAAGCTTTTCGACATCATCAGCATAATCATAATAATCGTAAGCAACAGGATCACTGCGTCGTCATCTTCTTCAGATTAATAAAGCGTAATATTACGTATTCCTTTATGCAACTTTTCCCTAACTGAGACTTGTCTCTTTACCAGACAAGCTGTTTGACAACAGTTAATAACACTTCAAAACGGAGTTTACAACTTCATCATCAGCAGCCTATTCATCATGATTATGATTATGATCAGTCCGTGTGGTGGTTGCGACCCCCATTTAGCTGCAGCGATAATTTGCTACTTTTCATTTGTAAGTAATTACTTTCTCATGTTTGTATGTATTTCTAATTTTTGTTGGATCTTTCACTTCTAAATATACAGTAGTGGAGATTAGTTATTTTCATGACATTTGAAAAACAAAATAATTACATTGTCAACTCCAATCTAGCAACCCACGTCATTAAACTTAACCTGAATTCTCATATAATATAAGTCAAAAGTTCACGCTTGATGTTGCTTATTTAATGCATTCTGTTGACATTTAAAATTTTACGCTTTGTTGAGTATTTCCAACTTTCATGAGTAATTACAAATTACTTTTAGTGTTAGGCGGCTGCTAGAGGTATATCATGGATTATCGTATTTTTATGCGCAAGTTAATCGAAATGTTCTTGGAAAACAAGGGATTTAAGAGTTTTTTGTACAGCTAAGTAAAGTGACTTTTTACGTTGAGATTTTATCAGAAAAATGTTTATTATTAAAGCATAAAGAATGAATCCATATCATTTCGTATGTTTTTCAGTTTCTGGGATCATCCTCGTTCTTCCTCTATTGGTACTGGCTAAGCTGCTATAGACAAGAACAAAGAAAAGAACCACTTGTCAAGTCAGACTCTTGTCACAATACAGACGGCGAAAACTGCTGTTGTGCAACTACATCGACATCCTGTTGTAGTGCTGACATGAGAGGGGTGGACAATCCAGCTATAGTCGGACTGGAAAATGAAGGGTATCCCGCAATATTGGGTGATATGTCAGACCTTGAGCCACTTGACGACGGGGGAGGGGGCGGAGAAGGACGGGGAGGATTCTATGTAACAGACTCTCTCGCTGCCACTTCACCTTTAGAAGATAACGACGATGATATTTTAAGTAGAATTGTTAGGACGGAAGAAGAGGACCAAGAAGAGGAAAAGCCTTGCCCTGTCTCGAATAATCCATATCTTCCAGGGAATTCAATGACTCACAGTGAGCTCATTTTCTGTATTGTGTTCATTATTTTCAATTCTAAAACCCATAATGCTTGCTAAATCAACCTTTCATATTTTAATGGGATATATATATTTGCCTTTCATTTTTACTGTGACTGCGTAGTTTGTCTTGTTCCACACAAAGCAAAATATAGTTTTGGCTTTTTCTGACTCTCTTTGCAACATTTGTGGAAGCTGACACCTCACCAACTACTGCAATGTTATGCTTTTGTCACTTATGTATGCTTTTGTCGTACTTTTACCCACAGATGTACTTTGGGGACTGCAGGGGATGTTCGTGAACCTAGTGGAAGCAATTCTCGCAGCTATCTTTTATACCGGGGTATTTGAGGTAAGAGAAAATGTTTTGTAAAAAAAAGTTTGTAAAATTTAGATGTTAGCAGTACTCACACATACCCACTAGTTCTGACAAGGCTGAGACCCACCAATAAGACTTACTTGAAGTTGGGTTAGCAGATGTAGTTTTTTTATAATGCTAAGCTGACTACTTTCCATTCATGCAAATATTTACTGTATAAGTCTGCATTGCTTGCTTAGCCTGTATTATTATGCCCCTGTGTAAGTGCTGTCAACGGTGGTGTTGAAAAATCACTGAATGTTTCATAAGATTTACGAGCTTCGCTTATCATTCTCAGAACGTCTATTTGAAAGTTCACTAGTGCTACTAGTATCTATACTACTAGTATATCTAGGGAGAAAGCAAGTTCTAAAATGTTAGGAAAAGAGTGAATACTAAGGGGTTACAAAATTTTTGAGTACGGTATTACACAAGAGGTGCATACATGAGAAGATCATTTTTCAAGATGCACACGAGGGATGCTCAAAACAACACTTTTATTTCTCTGATTACTTCCTTTAAAGAAGCCTCTGTGCAATATAAGTAGAAAGTGGAGATAGCACACAGTCTATGTTTATAATATTTTTTACTTTCAGAACAACCTTGTTACAACACTGACGTGGTGTGTTGGATTCTCTATCAACTTCCTGTTAGGAAATGTAACGCATACGCTTCTTCTGGTTTACTGCACCAACAGGAAAAAAATGAAGGAGCTCCGAGTACGATGGGCCTTAGAACTATTATTCAATACAGTGAAGGACCTGTATTACCTCTGGGTCGGACTTGCCTTGCTAGATTATATCGTTCAACAGTCGACGAAATAAAATATATATCTACACGATAAAATCTACAGAACTAGTTTCAGTTTACAACATAAAATTGTACCTACCATCATCTACTTGTACACATTACTACAAACCAATGAAATTAATTTAAACCGTAAAATAGTAGAGCGTGAAATAAGCTAGAAAAACAGTAGTGGTACTTGAACACGTCATATGTACGTTTTCATTTCAAACTTTGAGCAGGTCATACGGTAAATTACGAGGAGAAAGCACGATTTCGCAATGCGAATAAGAAGGAATATAATAATATTTGTACACAAGAGTGAATAGAAGCATAAGATACTACAGAGTAATGAGAACGTCAAGTAGCACAATGATGATGATGATGGTAATGACGACGAGGACGCCATAAATTCATACACACGGAGGGAGAAAACATGCCTAAAGGCATTAAAGCTCAAACTCCATTAGTCAGCCACCATGAAAAAGTAATGATGCCGTGATGACTTACAACACAACATAAAACCTGTATGACTGCTGGCTCGTTCTGTCAGAAGAAGAGGGCTTTTACTTGACTGCAGTGATTTGCAAATATACATACACCACAATTCAATTCACATGATCATCATCATTATCATCCTCATGGTCAAATGGACACACAAAAGCAGTCGTGACTTGGTTGGACAGATATGTATTAATAATGATATTATTATGCTGGATTAGTGTATTCAACCAGAAACAACCAGTAAGGTTCTGACTTTCTCTTCGAAGGAACCTCAATCATGAATACACAACGAGAGAAGAGCTGACGGAGCAAATAGGGATGGAGAAAACTTACGCTTACATTATTTTTTATTCACTTAAACACATCGTATACCTAACAAAATGTTGAGATCTAGTGGTAGATAGAAAATACATTATGATATGACACATAGTCATGAGCACGTTATCAGCAGTAGTCTTAATGCCGAAACTTCATTCAAAGCAACATTCCTTGTTTGCTTACCCATTACTATGATAAGCTCTTGGTTAAGATATTAAGCATAATCCAATCTGAAGTCATAAATCACTTTTTGACGTTATCACAGCGCTGAATCTTTCCTTGCCCCAGAGGCAACCCAAGGAGAAAGCAAGGTCCTCCCAATGAAATTATGCATTTTTCTTTATGTAGCCGTCTAATTCAGAAATATATACTCTTGAAAACATGAAAAGTCACAGGTGCAAAATGAAAAACAATTCCATCTGTGTACTAACATATAAGAGAGCCGCATGAAACGTGCTGCATGCAAGGTACACTGGTTGTATCGCATAATAATCTACGCAAAGAAACTTCCGGTCACAGAGTCTTATGAATAAACAGTTTCTATAATACTCTATACAATAGTAACTTATTAGAATCTTGGCTTCATAGTTATGATTTACATAATGAAATGAAGGCTAGGCTATACTTATACATTAGGTAGGCACGTTACTCTATAGAGTAGGTTGAAGAAAGCACGAAATGGATAAATAAGTAAAATATCAGTTTCCAGGATCAAGGTTAACACGTCAGCACTCTCGATACCGCTGGATGACTTTGTATCTAACACACGACAAATGAATACATTGTATTTTTTCGCACAAAATCGTTCATGCACGAAACGCCCTTTTATACGAAGTCAGATCCATAAATATGCACTTATACGAATTCACTATTTTGTACATACTATACGTACCTACGTCTATCATATGCACATCTAATTTATAATTGATAACCTTACCTGTCAAAAGTGACACATTTGTGTGCTGTTGTTTGAAAAGAATGTACCTTTCTCCAAAACACATTATTATTTATTCTTCTCATTTCGGGTTCAAGGATGTGGATGTCGACAATTTGAAGTGAATTGACTTCCGATTGATATTGGTAGGTTAAGTTGGGTAAATGCTAGCAGAGATATTTAACTTTGTACTAGATGTAGATCAATTTACTTAGGTAGGTGAAGGGTGAAATGTTACCGCTACTACTATATATGACGTTGTTAGCTTTGCGAGTTGACGTCTATGTATATATGTTACGAAAAAAGAAAGAACAAACAGAGGTCGAAAAAAATAAGAGGGTCACATATCTTTATTTTTCTTCGCAATGTTGATACAATTGCGGCTCACAAGTACAATTACTTTATTAATGTATGTGCGCGAGATAAGTTAAACATTATATATAAATAATTAAATTTATGATAACAAACTGTATATTTAGAATACTCTTTTCTACTTAAAATTAATAAATATCAATACATACATGATAAAAATGATGTTTGAAAGTGTGTTTCTTATGTTTAAATCACAATATTAAATATTCAAAGCAAACATATTGAGAGAGAAAACTCTGAAAACTGTTCATATAACGAATGCTGACAAATTGACATACACTTGAAACTTTGTGAAAATTTAATGGGGTAATGTACATCGAAAAAATGTACTCATAAACATGTAAACTGACCAAGTCATCGCATCATCAGCGTTCAAAGGAATAAAATCAAAATATCTAACAGCACTAATACGCATATATGCCTCATAAATCCTAATCATTCACCAGAATTTTCACACAATTTTCAAGTTATTTCTATCGGAGGAGAGACGAAAAACTTCAAGCATGATTTGTAGTACATATTCCTAAACAAGATGTCATGCAGTGATTTAAAAGTACACTAATAGACAAACTAACCTGTACTTTCTCCCTGCTTTCTCCCATATCCCAAGCAAAAGACATCAAGCTTTCACCAATAAATCTTCTATGTTGAGTTTCCCTTTGTCTCGTATTCCCCCGTTTCAAACCAAGTAAACAGACAGAGTTTGACAGACAGAGAAGGGAGCGTAATGCGCACAAAGACAGGGTGAACATGTAGGTCTTACAGGGCTAAAGTGGATACGGATTAAAATATAAGAGGGACTAGTTGGTATCGGCTATCTACTTTTCGAAGCTAATATAGCTAGAGGTAACCCGAGTGGGTGTAATTGTTTTTTGTTTCAATACGTATTTGAAAGGTTGTTTACTACACATGACAGATATTTTATAATGTAACTGGTAGGCGTATTTACTTATTTTATTATTTGATAAAATTTGTTATGTCGAGTGGAGTAGATATTTTGCGCATTAAAATTTTGCTTTGCGTTAGGTTGTTTATTTTTGGAGTTTGTACATACGAGGTTAAAATAAGCTCTTGTTTGTCAACAGGCGATAATAACTCAACTCTCTTCATGTATATCTTCTACATATGTATATAATTTTGTTATGAATGCAAACAAAGAGAGGGCAAGTAGCGGTATCAGCTAACTGCTATTGAAGGCACAGGGCACAAACCCTTTTCGTCTTTGTTCAATTCAAACAAATAAAGGCACGTCTATTTTCACCAGTATCTTTGAATATATTGCATTAAATGTAATTATAAGTATTGCTGCTTTGTTTGTTGCTACTGAGCTCATAATAGTGTTATTGTATGTACATATAAAATATTTGCATGACACACATAAGATGACTATATAACAGTGTCCTGACAAAATGACTTGCTTTTTATTACTAGTATACAAACAGAATAGCAAAGTTTTGCAAGCGTTAGAGATAGGTTTGATATATAAATATTTATGCTGCACTATACCGAACGAAAATCTCAAAGTGACAGTCATCTCTTGTTCTACTTTAGAGTTTTAGCTCTGCTGAAGTAATTGTGATTATTGCTGCTGACTGTTCACTAAATTGTAAGCCAATCACACATGTCATTAGAATGAGGTAGACTGGCATATGACATGAAAGATAAAACTCAAGTATTAAAAACAGATGCGGAAACTAGTGCAATTAAAAAGGTAAGTTCATTCTAGTAAAACAAGTGAAGTGTGCGTGCTGCCTCGTACTTTTCCACAACAATAAGCTCCCACAAATTAAGCGTACTTCAGATTCAAGTATGTATGTTACCTACAATATGTTATACGAAGGCAGATATCTAAGTTTACGTACCTATAATTTGTAATTTCACAGTTCATAAAAGTCAGGTTTTGCTCTTTAGCCTTACCGTTAGAATACTTCACCTTTGTCAAAATGCTTTACGTAGAAAACGGTAAAAAGCTGCTTTAAATTTTACGTCTGATGGTTTAAGAGGATTAAAATGAACTAGCAAATCCGTCCACAGAGATTCTCAAATGAAATCTCTTGTGCATGCTTTCTGAAGTCCACTCGACTGGATATATCCGCCTTTCATCACTGAAGGGTTCTTATTTTTTCCTGCTTCTAGTGCATGCATGCATAACTATAAGCGACAAGTTTTGCTACAAAGCATTTTAGAACAGCTATACTTGGGAGAAAGCGATATCCTTTCTTACCAACAATAACATACACGATACCTTTCACCTTCAATTTTCACTCAAATTATTTGTCAAAATACATTTTTTATATGAATGAAAAGATTTTTTTTTATATATTATCAAAAGTACAAACAACATTAACATTATATATGCTTATACTACAACTAGAACATGTGATTTTGGCACACACGTACTACGCATAGTCATTGTGACTTTGTATGTTTCAAGCAGTTCGCATAGAACCGAAGGTTTCGCAACCAAACCCTGATGATGAAAGTGGGCGTCGTGTGTTGGCTTGAGCAGTAGGAGCAGTGTGGCAGCAGCAACTTTAATTAATTAGATGAAAAAGGATTTCATCAAATGTCGCTGACTTTCTCCTCTGCCTTTGTTCCATCAACAGCCATCTCGTTGCTGCCTACGACCACTGCAACTGTCGTTCCTGATGTTGTTATCTGAAAAAAGTAAACATTTCTCATTTTGGTTGCTTGTGTGAACTGGTATTTGAGAAGTTACTTACTTAACTTTCTAGAAAATTAATTGGCAGAAACTAAAATTCAAACTACGTGTAAATATATTCTACATGTGTATGCATGCTATTCAAATACCGACCTGTACTAAAGCATGTATTTCCTTTAATTCCAAACGACACAACTAACTCCTACTCCATTATTATTAATTTTAAGGAGAAAGCTTGGGGGAATTACTTCTTACCTGACTTGAAGAGTCTGCATTAAATGGATATGTGTTGAGATCTTGCGGACAAAGCAGATCCTCAGCCATTTCAGTACTCAGTCTTTTTTTCCTCAATGGGAACTGAGATTTCTTTGGAAGCTGGAAAGTAAATAGAAATTATCATTCGCATACTATAAGGCTATAGTAAACATGCAGATTGCAAATGCCTACATATTCATTCAGTCCAAATTAAATGGATGCCCATATATATGCATGCGTATGTAAATGAAGCACACACTACGATATTAATGGGAGAAAAGAAATAGCATTTAAAATTCACAGCTTACTTCAAAGTCAACTAACAGCTTTGTTTACTTTAGTTGGTGAATGAAACATTGTTTAAAACACTGCCCGAAATGTATGGCTACAACTTGTAAAAACTACGCAAGGACAGATAATGTGTCATCTTAAGGATACTAGAAGAAGGATGCGCAATTTACTCCTTCTCCTTGTGTGTCATTTTGTGTGTGTGCGTGTGCATTATATAATACAAACACAAGTAATCCTTCTGCACACAAAAGCTTTTGTTGAGAACTTGGCATACATTAGTTAAGCAAACACAAGTAAGTCAGGCGAGATACTGTGGTGAAAGTGAAGATGAAGACAACAATGGTGTAACTGTGTACATTATGAACAGTAAAATGGAGTGTCACTATGTGTATGGATACATACCTTCACTTTTGTGGTTGGGTTCAAAGGAACAAAGTCAGATGCTGTTTCTGCGACTCTCTTCTCCTGAACAATGTGTCTACCGACTAGTTCATTAAATTGAAGACTGAGATGACGTCGCAAAAGCGTTTTGTTTCCAGGAATGGCTAGCAATGTTCCCATAAGCTCAGAATTGAATCTTGGCTCAAATATAATAAGAGCTCCGTGAACACCTAAGGATGAATACAAAATCAAACATGTCAAGATTATCTAGTCAAAAGACTGGAGACTTTTCAATGCGAATTCATTAAAACTAACTAACTCATACAAAAAGGCAACTGTAAAACTATCTTAACGTATTCCATTTCACTGGTAAAACAAAATACAACCACTCGTTTTTGTGGGAAAAGCATTTCGAGAGAATCATCTTTTGTTGAATATGCATACTTTTCAATGTCCCACTTGGCACATTGAGTATTCCTCTTTCTTCGACGTGAACTCAATACTATATAGCCATTATAATATTCATAATCAACTTTCTTTCCTCGTTTGTTCAGAATATCTTCTCTTGTCTTTCAATGAGAATCGAATAAAAGGGCAAGTTTATTATTCAGTCATTCATTCAGCAGAAAAGACAAGAGGATGGAGTAAGAAAGAGAAACGCTTATGTATTTTCTTTCTTGTTGAGTTTATAGAAGGCGATGATTTTGTTTGCACAAAGGATTCCAAAAGAGTACACCTTTAATCCTTACCAGATCCTCTAAGATTTGGAGCATACTCGGCAAGATCGATAGCTTTAAGCCATTCCATCACACGATGATTAGTCCAAGTTGCAACGTGCTTGGGTCCCCACACAGAACCAGAGGGGAGCGTTGTCGAACAGTGTTCTCCATTAGTGCCATTACTTCCGTTACTGTTATTTCCCAAAAGTGTTCCTCCTGTTGTTCCTCCACCATTGCTTACAGACCCTGGATTAGGCCCTCCACGTCGACATAGACAGTCCGGATGAAACTTGTGAATTCTCAAGAGTTGAATTCCTCTTTTGATGCTGGCGTGATGCAAAACGCTAGTAACTTTCAGAGAAACTAAATCTTCTGCTGTGAGGTGACCCAGTACCCTGCCATCAATTCGGGCTTCCATGAACTGCTCTTTGTACTGGGGCAAACCGACGTCATCAAGCCAGCGAATTACCCAATGATAGTCTAGCTTTCCGGCATTGTCCTCCTCCTCAGGATGTCTCAATGCACCCAACGCCAGGCTCAATTTCTTCCGGTGAAGTGTATTCTAAACAATCAGAGACACAATTTTGAAACAAACTTTACTCGAAAGTGTTACCAAAGCGTAATGTAAATATGTACAATGCAATAATGTATGGGAAACACAGGAATCAAATTATATTTTCACATACCTACGTAATGTACATATTAGCTTTTTAACTTAATCTTCGTAAAGCAAACACAATTCATTCTAATTTTCCCAGTAAAACTTTATCGAGTTTACCCTTTGTGATCATTTTCCCAAACATTTTAGAAAGCAATTACATACAACATATTGCCCAAATAAGTTTTCATCTAGCTCGTTTATCTGACATACATATTATTTATTTAGAAGTACGAATTATTATATTATTTCAGAGTTTTCGATTTGAAATCAACATTTCTTTTGCAAAACATCCTTGCTTTCCATTCCTTACACTTTTAACACGCAATGACGCAAGATGAGTGTAAGTTTAAATCAAAATTATTTTCTCAAAGAAAACTTGAGCCGTTTACAGGATAAATAATAAAAAAGAACCGATTGAGAATATCTCAAGCATGCTTGAAACTGAGTCAAAATACCAATGTACATACTCATCTTTTAGCAAATATTTTCTGCACAAATAATGCCTCCTTTATATGCCGTCAAAAGTTGAAGCGACAAATGTAAAGTATAATTCACTATGTATATTACTCTCAAAGTTTTCTTTCAATCAAAAGCAAAAAATTTTGTCTACCTTGATCCCAAGCTCTTTTTCCAGTTCATGGTTACTTGCATCAAGTAGCTGTAGAAAGAGGTATAAAACTATGGTTAGCACCACGAATTTCAGAGCATTTACCAATAAATATATCCCTGTCCGGGTTGTTATAAAATTTACCTGTTGGCCAGATTTCACCCACCGTTTCACTTCCCCAGCGTATGAACCCAGGCCAAGGTAATTCAACCATGTTATTACAGCTTCCGAATCCCAAGAGTTTACTGGTCCATCAGGCCTATATGGTTTTGTAAAAGTTCAAGCATAAACTGAAACATATGTATCACATTTGATTTTCCGATACCAGCAAGGGACCGAGAAAGGGAGAGCAAAAAAGGGCTAAAAAGTAGCAGACAAAGGCAGTAGGAAGCCATACGCACGTGTCTTTGTGAAGCAGTTCGAGTGTGTTTTCTAAGCACATAGGTTCACACCACAAGTATTACACACACATGACTGATCAAATACCAGAGAGATACGTGTATGCATGCATGTGTGAAATGCTTGTGCTTTTCTTAGTCTCTCTGGCATCAAAAAACCAAGTTTATTTCCATTTGCCACCCATTGAAATGCAAGTAATAGCATAAAAGGGAGAAAGATAGAAAAAAGGGAAAACGTACTTTTTGATGATGGGGCTTGGATCTTTCATCCAACCCAATCTAGGATGAGCTGTAGCTCTTACGCCTCCACGGACAAATGGTCCTCCTGTAGTATTTTCCATCGGTGCTACGTCATTATCAAGTCCACCAGAGTTACTTCGCTTAAGCTTGCCCAGAATTCGGAGGATTCCACGGGATTTATGACTGCTATTGCTACCACCACTTGGAGATTGTTTGCTTTTGTTAGCATTGCTATTATTGGACTCAACATCACCACCAGGTTTTCTCCCCCACTGATCTCCAGGCTCTTTGTTGTCAGAAATGGAAACTGGATAATAAAAGGGAAAAGAGCGAATGTTAATAGAGTAAATATGACGCGTTTATGATATGCATGTTACGAGGCTTATTGTTATCAGAATACAATGAATCAAATGTAATGCTAAAATAATCACGAGTGTTTTATAATATTTAGTGTGAATCAAAACAGTATAATGTGCCACTAACAGCACCAATATTATAGCATGTGTAATATTGTCAAATTTTATAAGTGACTTGATTGAAAGAGCATTAAAGTGTGGTGGAATATATTTACAAAATAAAGCCGTGCATGAAGAAAAGGGATAAAACACCCATTCATAATAATACATTCTCAAAGTCGGATGCAGGTATCAATTTCAGCAATTTTATACCCAGAAGAAAAAACCTTAACTCAACCAACTACTCTATAACTTTATGTAATTTATTATATGACTTTGAAAGTCATAACTCTCAGCTCTGTCTTTAAAAAGTAGGATGGCCTGAAAATACTCACTATATATTCCTATATTAAACTCTACTTCAATAAACTTCTGTCGTAAAGCTCTTCTATAATAAAAAAAGGTGATATCGATAATATTTTGTGTCTAAATATTTTCATGTACATGTATACAAGTATATATGTAGGGCGCACTTATATCTATATATTTTACAATTTAGACAGCGCACGTCCTTTGAATAGCACTCTTTGTTCACATTCAATTTATTTTACAGTTGTTGTTTCAGTCAAGTTAGATAGTTACAAAAAACTATACATTCTAGAGAAAAACAAACAAACAAACAAGGACACATTACGAGAGTGCGCATACTTTTGTTACATTGGCTTTTAAAGTCGGAAGGAGAAGGAAAAAGCTCATTTTACTTTTTTTTCTACCGCTTTCCTGTCTCTACTGAGTACACGGTACATTAATATAAGCAGAGAAAAAGGTTAAATAAACATAATGATCCCGTTTTTGTTTCAACTTCAACCTCAACAACTCTACTTCTTCTTTGAAGAGCACACTGATTATAAAAATGTGCAAGACAGCGGAGACAGTGGTGCACAAATACTACACACGAGTAAAACTGCTAAACGAAAAAGTATAAAACAAAAATGTGAGGTAGTAAAACGAAAAAAATCCCATATAATCTCCCAAGATCAAGAAGAAAACTAACGAAAAAAGTTTTTATCAACTGGAGAGATGAAATGCGACAGAGAAAAGGTAGAGGATGCAGGCATGGGAGTGGTAGTTATTGTAAAAGTAGTTTAAATGCACAAGTAAAAGAGCAGAGAAGCATAATCATTTTTATCATGATCATCATCAAGCCAGTTTTTATAATATAGATAGCATCATCATCATCATGCAGGAAATGCGAGAAACGAATATCTTGAAAGAGAGAGAGAAACAGACAAAAAACCAAACCTAGATTTGGTGTAGACGTGCTACGACAGCTGGAACGGGGATTAAAGACGCGAGAGATAGAAGAGACGATACCACCACCCGCACCAACAATTCCAGAAGGAAGAGTAGTAAGAGGAGCAACAACACGACGTGCTTTTCTATATGCCCAAGCCCCGGATGTACTACTACGGTTTTTAGAGGTAGACGGGGAGGAGGAGGAGGCTTCATAAGGGTTGCTACTAGAAGGGGGAGGTGAGTCTACTCGATGTGAGACAACAGGTTGAGAAATGGGAGGGGGAGGAGGAGATGGTGAGGAATTGAAAGCAATAGTGGAGTCATTGTTTGACTCTTCGTTATTGTTAGCCATTATACTATCACTCCCACCACCACCACCAGTAGATTCATGCTTCAGGTTATTATGTTCATCGGAGTAAACATTATCGTCATCATCATCGTCAAACTCTCCGGGCACTACACTAGGAGAAAATGTTTGCATCTGGTTTTGTGCGAGCAGCAATTGTTGTTGCTGTCGTATGAGTAGCTGTTGCTGCTGGTGAAGGGTAGAGGAAATGTTCTGTTGCTGTTGCCTCAAGTGAAGTAGCCCTACAGTGTGAGGGAAGTTGTTATTAACAAGATATAGGAAGAGAAAGAATAAAAGTGAAAGCAATACATTATAATAAAACAATAGGACATAATATGGAGAAATAATAAATTGTACTACTACGCCCATCCATAAGTATTATTTACGATTCTATAGTAAATGTTTTTCAAAACATGTCGATCAATCATAATGTCAAATTGTTGGTCAATGTGAAAACAAAATGTACCATTGTTGAAGTGTGTGATGGCATGGATGTTGCCACTTGATAAGGAATTGGCCTTATTACCATGCGACTTCCCATGCGGATCCATTGCTGATCCCCCACCTCCTAGCTGACCACCCAGTAAATTCCCATTGAATGCTGTACTGTTGTTGGCAGACAGCTGGGAAGAGTGCGGTGACCTTCTTGGGATGGTGCCAAAGGCAGATTGATCCACACGTCGGTAGGCATTCGCTGGTGGTGTCTATAACATACCAAATTAACATTGTTATCTTAACATCGTTGCACAGCCAGGCTATCGTCCATATAATCATCATTACTACATACGCATGCACTATATCTCATAAAAATGTTGTAATCAAAACAGTCAAAATAATGAGACAATTCTTTCTCCGCATTCCCCATCCTTTTCTAAACATTCTATTCGTTTCTGGTTCAAACAATAGCTGCTTTCATAGTTTTGCGGACCCCAATTTTATTCCTGACATCCCCATCTGAGAGATCATTCACTCGTAAACTCAACCAGAAGAGGCATGCAGGTACACACTATAAATAAGTGAAAGCTTCCAAATAATGATCAATGCCTTGTTTGAATAAAACGACATGTTAGCTCGAACAAAAGTCACGATCTTCTCTCAACACAAACATTTTTCGTTTTTCCAAGAAAAAATCTGCCAACAGTGCAATTTCATTATCGTTACCTACCTTGTTTATCTTGGAATAGGTTCGAATGTTCAATAAATACATGATATTCTCTGTGCCACCACATCATTAATACTAGGACTGAAAAGCGAGCTTGTTTGTCTTTTGTGGGGAAATGGAAAAAGCACTCACCCTTGTTCTCTGTGGTGGAGCGTGGTGATGCTCACTGGCAGCACTCCCCAACCTTGAGCGAGCAGCGACGCTAGGGTCAACAGAAATGCTATGAGCTGGGGATGCTGCTCTTTCGGGCCCTATAGGAGGTTTTTCCCATACTCGGCTGCTTCCACCACCTCCCAATCCAGCCGTTGAAGAAGAGTCAATATAGCTCAAATCACCAGTCGACTTGCCCACGACACGGTCTTTAAGCTCGATATTCTCACGTTCCAGAGAGGCATGTTTCAGTCTCAAACTTGATATTTCTGTCATCAACTCCAGCTTCTGAGTTTCTAACGAGGATCTCAAGAGGAGTTCCTGTTTGAAGGTATCAAAAGATTCCGCAAATATCTGTAGATTTGGACCATTCGACCAGAGAAACACCCAACAACCCAAGAGAGAGATAGCTTTAAATTGTGTGTCTAACTATATAGCGTATGTGTGTATATTGCCATTCAAAAAGGAAGGAGTACAAAGAGTAGCGGTTCCATGTGACAAGCAGTAATGAAGTGAGATATTTTTGATGAAAAAGCAAATACAAAAAAGGGGAAAAAAGCATTTCAAAGCAAAAGAGCTACTACGTAAATAAAGGAAGGGGAAGCGTTTTTCTGAAAAGAAGAATAAATGATTTATGGTCTTTCTTACCCGTTGCAGCTGGTCTTCAGTAGATTCCAATACATTTCTCTTGTCATCCAACATTTTTTCCAGATCATGTATTTTCGCCGTTTGCGCCTCAATCTGGTCTGAAAGGACTGACACTTGGAGATGAAGTGTATCCTTATCGGACTCCAGACGTAGCAAGCGATCCTCATAGTCAAGGCCAAGTAGGGAGCCCTGCGTTAACCAGATAAAAAGACAAACATTAGATTTCATGGAATACGTCATCATTCAACCAATCCCATAAAAACTTCATAAAATGCATTAACAAAGAGTAAGTAAAGTGGTCTTAAAGTCACAAGGGGAAAAAATATCAAGTCCTGTCGAGTCGACTTTTGTGACATGCTCTTGTGAAAGGACTTGTGAAAAACTTTTTTATCCTATACAATCAGAAATAAAGACAGTTTGGAAAACCCTGTTCAGGCTATTTTTCATTACCCCTCCTCCACCCCCAACAACGCTGCCATCAGCACAACCGCCAGGGGTCGATGATTGGGCTCGACTGGTGGATTGCTGTGAGGTGGAATTAGTGCTATTTTGATGGCAACAAAAGCACAAGCCATGATGAGCCCCCGTTCTAGCAACACGTGGAAACGTTTTTGCACTACAACCCGGACAGTAAGCGCCATAATCACTGCCACAACAACTTGCAGAGTCTGCTAAAAACAATGGACTTGTTGGCCGACTGAACAGCAAATGTGCATTGTAAGCGGCTGCAGCTGCCGCGGCAGCAGCAGCTGCAGAATCGCCCACAATTGTAGCACCTGGGCCTAAACTGTAATTTGGATGGTAGGATGAATGCCTGTTAGAAGGATTTGGAGGTGGCACACCAATACCACTGTTTAGTTTTGAACTACAAACTGGCTTGTCGGTAAACGAATGACCACTAGCCATAGCACTATTACTACCACCGCCACTTAAATTATTGCATGCATTCCCAGCAGACATGG
>JAQIXX010003582.1:0-19090 GCA_034700605.1 Willowsia nigromaculata | reverse complement strand
CACCAGGGATTTTTCAGGTTGACCAGGGATGGCAAACTTCGTGCTCCCGAGCCATTTGTAGGAATTTCCATGTCCGCTATATTGAGAAAAACTTGTACTTGAATAAGGTTCAAAATCCAAACATTTAAAATGGATTTTTGAAAACTCCTTTCTCAACAAAATCATCGATGATATATATATATATCAAATACGAACTATTTATACTTATGCATTATTGATTGCCCTGTAAATTTTTGTCTTTAAATTCTGCCAATTAATATGCTATAAAAATTGTAGTTTTTGTTCAGATTGCTTGTTTATTATTCATAAATATTTATAATAAACATATACATTTAAATTCATGAAACATAATTATCGAATTGTACCATATAGATTTACACAAAGTATTTCAACCTCTGCGTCAGTCTCTACGGACGGCAGTACTGAAAATGAAATTTTACGGATTACAAGATGCAATATAAAAACTATATTTACACACCAATTCTCGATAGCAGTTGTATATATAAAAATATATATATAAATAAATATACTGAACAAACCTGTAGTGATCCTGCACTTATCGTTAGGAGAAGATGTAATCCAGCCGGTACCAAAATACCCATCAAGTTGATACAACCCTCGGCATACGTAAACAGGCTCGTTGTTTTCGTTGTGCCCACCCGGGACAGCGCAGCTTGGGATCTCGCCTTTATATCTTACCCAACTAGTTGTTCCTGGACGTCCTTCCAACATCTATTTAGTGAACAAACTCATGATTTTAAATTGTAAAAGCAAATCAATTGTTGTATTTGGAGGGTTAATAGAGTGTACCAGCTACCTGAAATTGAAATACTAATCTAGTGTTACTTTCAGTTGGAAGACGGCAGACTAACATATAATTATCAATTATCCACAATGTTCCTGGAAGGTATTGTTCTATACCGTCTTTGGATCCTACGAAACCTCTACACAAGTAACCCCACCATTTTTCTTGCGGATATATTGCAGCGGGTTCCGGTTGTCTGAGGAAAATTTCACTGGTATACTTAATATCCGTCCATTTTACCCCTGTCTCCGTCCGCGTCCATCCTTGAAAAAGAAATTTATTCATAATATTTAAAGAAAAATTATTTAATTTTTAAAAATGTTTAGTGTAATTACCGTAGTCGATACTTGCAAACAGGAGAATTGTTACTTGAAGAGCGTAAGATACGGACTTCATCTTTTTCTTAAAAAAATTTTAGTTTACCAATTTGCAACCAAAATGGCTAAAGATTTAGAAGCAAATGAGTACGAACGTGTTTTTGTAACATAAATTTATTTATTTGGTATTTTGCAAGATTTTTGGAACTTACAAGGCGTTTTGTATTCGGGGAATAATGAAACTTTCTCAATTGACCTAAATAAAAACAAAACAAATTTGAAATTGGGGTTATTAAGGCATTGACTTGGAATTTTCTAGAATAAAAAGTAACTTTCGTTTTATAGTCTATTGCCAATTGGCAAAGCAAAAGTATACGCAGTGGATATTTGTAATCTTCATATTAAGCCGTTCGATATGAACGAAAAACTGTACCTCCTTTAATGTTAGTTGATGGATCTTCAAGTGGTTTTTAGCAATAGGTACCACAAATAAGTAATAATTCATATCAGGCTACACATATAACTATGAAATGTGTCAATATTCCCAAAAATCGTGTCTGATGTTTTTTTCTTACGCATTTTCAAATATCTGAAAATGGATCTTAGAAAGCGACAAATCAAGTAAATGCTTGCTTGCGTGCCGATTTTCAAAACTTTAAGAAAAGGTTTGTCCAAAAATGCAAAAAAAAGTCGGATCGTATGTTTGTGTAGATTGACCAGATCTCTAGGAAAAAAAGTTTCATTCGCAGAGGAGCATTAAAATGCGATGCGAAGTTTCAAACTCCAATAACTTAGCAAAGGACCATATCAGCTTTTAATGGAGAGTGGGCCCAAGCCAGGTAGTAGAAAGTCACGTACCATTCGAAAGCGCGTCTCAAGCTCTACAACTTTGTCAATGGGCTCAAGTCTCTAAAACCTTGCGGTTTGGAGCTATGGCTCAACGAAACTACGAATTTAACATTGGGGTAAATGGGAGAAAAAACAAGGATTTTTTTCTTATTATAAATGCATAAATAATGCTCATCAAATATCGTAATAAAATACTCGTACATGATCAATTAAGCTTTCTTACTCGTAATAACACGTTTCCAAGCAAAAATACCAAGGATTTGGACAATATCATTTTTGCATATCAAATAAATCAGAGTTCCGGTTTTTTCTCCCATTTACGCCCATGTTAAATTCGTAGTTTTGTTGAGCCATAGCTCCAAACTGCAAGGTTTTAGAGACTTGTGCCCAATGACAAAGTTGTAAAGCTTGAGATGCGCTTTCGAATGATACATGACTTTTTACTTCCTGGCTTGGGCCCACTCTCCATTAAAAGCTGATATGGCCCTTTCCTTTGGCAAATGTTACGATATTAATAATTTGTGGGTTATTTTTTACAAATTTAAATCATGCATTTACAAAATCCCCATATAATACAGAAAAAATATAGTTGTGCAATGTGTGAAAGACAAACGGACGGACAAATTTAAATCAATGAGTATCTCAAATAACATCAATTATTAATAAGAGTCCAATTTGATTTGGTTTGCAAGATTTTAAAATTGCTGATCTGAAGTTCGCGTAAGTCCCTTCGTAACAATTTTACAACATGGAGTAAATAAGTGGAAAGGATTTCAAAATGAAATTTGTGATTTTATTAGTTTTTTAGAAATTTAATTCAATGCAGACTTGCATTAACTTTTTACAATGCATTCCAACTAGATTGTTCGTCCATAAAGGTTTGTTACCAGAATTTCGGTTTCCTCGGGTGGTGCAGACGAGTCCACTGCGTCTAAAGAGTAGCAGAATCGACATGCTAGGTTTCAAAATTGGATTTGATATGTTTAAAACTAAATATTTGAAAACTTACTATTGCTCATAAATCGACAAAGATTAGCTCCTTCATCAAAAGTTCCTACATATACATTGTTTTGTAGTACTGCACGACAGACGGGCATAAATGTTGGCTGCCCGTTCAAATTTAAGGTTCCACCTCTGATTGCGTACGGCGAAAGAGAATCACCGAAAGGTATCCAACTGAGTGCTCCGTCTGGTTTATTTAGGTACTGCAACGAACAGTTAAATTTCTCATTTATTTGTAAATTAGCTAATCAGAATTTAAAAAATTATTACAGATATCACGTAAAATATTGGGTTACCCGATAGTCTTTCGCAAATTGTTCATCTCCATCCATATTTCTGTATCTGCACCGGAATTCTCTACCCTTTTTAATTACTGTGCCAACTGAATATCGAACATCTTTCCTTCCTGCCCTACACAAAAATGAGGCATCTTTTTCCTCTAGTCCAACAGGAATTGGACGCCTCCAGATATAAGTGCCTCCTCTTTCGCCTACTTTTTCCCAGTCTGGGTCAGCAGTCCCGTCTATCGATACTTTCGAAAAAATATAATGACCCGCATTAAATATGGGTAACGTCACTCTGACCTTTTTCTATCGTTTTTAAAGTTTTAAAGAAGTCGGTTATTTTAATTTATATTAAACTTACAAGCCAACTGGAAACCAGCAAAAAAGATTAAAATTACGAAGACTTTCATTTTTTATCTTGAAACAGTCGAAGAATTGGTCTGATATTTTGTTTTCCAGATATTTACTGCGACTACAAATCAGGAGACTTGGGTTTTAATCAAATTTGTAACTCACATTTAAAAAGCTTTTTATCTGCTAAAATCAAAATCTAGTTCAATTGGAAAGGGAAAGTGTAAACATTGATGCAATGTGTTAGCTGTGTAAACAAAATTCTATTGTTTTGGTTCTACTTTTGTGTAAAACGGGATACAATTGAATATGAAAGTGGATTTTTCAAATAAAACGGCTCGGATTACAAATGCTGAATTGGTATTAATTATAGTGAAAATAGGTCAAACTTTCTTGATAGGAATGCAAAATGCAAAGTTTTCACTACTTAAGCTCACGAAGTTGGCACAAATATTTGACAATATGTTATCAAAATGGACAAAATATGACATGAAATATGACAATTTTTCCTGGTTACCTGGGGGACAAAACTAGAAAAATTTCGGGCTTTCTTAGAACGTTTTGTCATTCTACTCACTTTTTAAGCAAATTGTACAATGAGTTCTCATATCTGTGCAAAAAAAATCCAAAATGTTCGTTGGAAAGTTCTTATGAGGAAATTGGTTGAATAACTTGAACAAACAAATGTGCCCGATTTATCGAAATTTTACGGCTTCAACTTCCTTAAAAAGTGACAATTTGTTGACTAATGAAAATTTTTGCATATATTTTTCATTTGAAATGTTTTTCGTTTAAAACCACAGTTTGTTGTACACGGATAAACTACTTCAGTGCAAATTTCCGAAAAAATGAAAAAAAGCTATTTTTATGAAATTCAACATTAGCTTATTTGAATCACAACGGTGTGAATCGAATGCATCTGGAAGCTCCCATTTCTATCTCATAACATAAAAAAATGACTTGTTATGAATTTCATGTAAAGTTTCCGCACACTACCATATCGCCCATGATATTTTGACCTTTTTTGCGAATCGGTAAAGAAATCAATTCAGTAAAACCGGTGGGAAAGCCGGAAAAAAGGGTAAGGAATCGGTATTAGCTAAATATGGAGCACGTATGGGATTTTTGACGTGTAATTCCTCACAGCTGACAATCTCTTATGCAAAAAACGTATAGAAACAAAACATCATGAATCGAAGACAACGTAAGACCAAGTACCCAAATGTGGCTATGATCAAAATGAATAAGGTATCATAAAATACAATCTGGCTTTGTAGAATATTTGATTTACGACACATGAAAGTAAATATTTTGCCGTCAAACATGACAACAACGGATTATGAGTATAAAAACGCATTTTACATTTAGAACAGATTTTTTTCCAAATCATCTTTTTTTATTTATTTTCATTTCAATAACATTTACTGAAACATCAAATTATCGAATGGTACCATAAAGATTTACGCAGAGTACTTCAAGTTCCCTACTTAACTCCCAGGTGGGGGAAGCTGAAAATATAAAGGAGTCAATGTTCAAATAACTTATGCAGTTTTATCCTTACAAGTATACGTTATTAATTATGACTTACATGAAGCAATTTTGCACTTTGAGTTTCTATCAGCTGAAATGGCCCCAGAAACCGTTACTCCATCACTAGTTAGCCCTCTGCATACATAAACCGGATTGTTATTATTATCGTGTCCACCTTGAATAGCGTTCACTGGAAGCTCGCCATTATATCGTCGCCAACTTGTTGTTCCTGGACGTCCGACCAACATCTGTTTTGAGAATTTTGTAATATAAAGCGCCAGTTTTTAACCGCTAAAAGAATTGCAAATATTGAAGAATAGTCACTTATTACATACCTGATATTCATACTTCCATGTACCAGTCCTCGGAGTAGGTACACGGCACTCAGGCAAAACGTTATCTTTGATCCACAATACCCCGGGCAAGTACTGATCTACACCGTTTTTTGTTTGGATAAAAGCCCTGCACAAAAATCCCATAAATTTCGAACCTATCCCAACTGGCTCTGGCTGTAGTAGAAACAGGTCGCTAGGATGTTTAAGGTCCATCCATTCTACTCCTGTGTCAGCAGTGTAAACTGCAAATAGAAATTTGTATTAATTAATTTTGACTAAAATTTTCAACTGTTTTTGAATATTTACCTTACCAGACCCAAAACTAGCGTATAAAATTATTGTTATTTGAAAAGCATAAAATTTCGGCGTCATTTTTTGACGTTTCCCGATTTGTAACCGAAAAATTAGAGATTAGGAGGCAAATGTAAATCGGCGTTTTTAGTAATGTAATTACTTATTCCATACTATATCGCTGCTTAATTATCAAAAAAAAATTTGATACTTGAGGTAAAAAACGCTTTCTCATTTGATCTAAATAAAACAAAGCGTTTCATTGTACGCTTTACAAATGTGGAGAAAGTTTGCAAGACAAAATTACTTTCATTTAGTTGTTCAATTGTTTGTTTGAAAACAATAAGGTTAAAAACGCGAACACAAAAGAAACTATGCGAGTGATATGCAAGATGATCAGTGATTACGTTAAAGATCAAAAACGTATGAATAGAATGAGACAATAAGAGAGACGAATAGAAAATAAAAGTTTTCACGAATCGATTGATAAGTGTAGGATATGGGTGTAGGCTATTTATCCATATTGATTGGCTGCATGTCATCGCGACTCTCGATGAAGAAATCACAGGTGCATTTCCTACGGGGGGTACGTAAGAAATGTGGGCGTAGCTAAGGAATATTTTTAAAGTTTATCCGTTTTAGTACACTGTAAAGCTGGAATTCGTAACTGGTTAACAGATTTCTAGACAGTATTTTTATGTAGGGAAACCAGTATAAATTAAATGTTTTTTGTCTTAGAAGTACAGCTGTACCTTCCATGTGTTAAGGTTCCAGCGAAATTCATTATGAGAGACTAAGCTTATGCTGATTTGAAAATGTTTTTATATTAGAAAAAATAATATATGAGTTTAGACACAATGCAGCATGTATAGTATAAAATAAATATTACAACCATAAACAATGACAATGGAACCCTAATGTGCTTTTAAAATGTAAGAATTCTTCAAAATTGATGACTTCATTCTTTAGAGTAGATAAAATTTTGTTATTGTTAGAAACATCAAATTATTGACTGAGATCCCAGGATCTCTGAATCTAAGTTTTTGAATCTCTGAAGAAATTTCGACAGAATCAGGAACCGCTGGTGCTCAAATTAAAAATTATGGTAGCTCAAGTGAGCAGTAGGCCATTGCAAAAAACAATTTGCAGCCGTTTAGTCAGGACAGCCAAAACTCTGAAAATATTTCAAATCGTTATAAATTATAATAGTTATAATTGATTTTACTTGCGTTAATTAAACATTTTTTGCTTTCATGAATTTATTTTGTAACTACGTGATTCATGAATTGAAACTAATCTACTGAACTCTTTGTGCTTGTCATCTGTCATTTTCAGACGTAAAGAAATTTAAAAATGATTGTTACAGGTTTATTACAGTTTCAAAAGATTTCAACATTTATAATTGCTTAACAGATATGCGTAATTTCTGCAATTTAAATGAACCAGGCAATCAATAAATACAAGTAAACAGAGGTAGAAAATCCTAGAAATTTTTCTGTTAGATTACGGATTATGGATTTGTGATAAGCTGGTCAAATGACGATGGGGAAAAGGGAAATGAAACAGTAAGATGCTGATCAGAAACGCAATGAAATACATTCGGCAATACAGCAAAGCTATAAAATTTAGTGGAAAATGATAAAAACTATGTAAATATTCAGTAAGTTTTACGTAATTTATAGTTGTGTAATTTGTGAAAAACAAACGGAAAGACAAATTAAAATCAATGAGCATCTTAATTCATTCAATTATTAATAATAATGCAATTTTATTTGATTTGCAAGATTTAAAATTGCAGATCTGAAGTTCAGGTAAGTCCCTTAGTCAGTACTTTGCAACATGGAGTAAATAAGTGGAAAGAATTTCAATACACCTCTGTTTTTTTATCATTATTTCCAAATTTAATTCAATGCTGACTTGCATTAACTTTTTCACAATGCGTTCCAACTAGATTGTACGTCCATAAAGGTTTGTTACCAGAATTTCGGTTTCCTCGGGTGGTGCAGACGAGTCCGATGCGTCTGAAGATTAGCAGAATCGACAAGTTAGTTTACAAAATTGGACTAGTTATATTTAAATATTCAAGAACTTACCATTGCTTATAAATCGACAAACATTATCCCCCTCATCGAAAGTTCCCACATATACATTGTTTTGTAGTACCGCGCGACAGACGGGCATGAATGTTGGCTGGCCGGCCAGATTTAACGTCCCACCTCTGATTGCATGTGGGGATAATGAGGCGCCGAAAGGTATCCAACTAATAACTCCGTCTGGTTTATCCAGAAACTAAGGAATACATAGTTTGTGACTAATTTGTTGGTTAGCTGATCTGAAGAATTAAATATTAGTTAATTCAATGAAATATATACTGCTTACATCATACGTACCAGCTGCTTCTTGTATTCCGTCACTATTTCTGTATCGGCACCAATAGTGGTCCCCCATTAAAACGACCGCACCAATAGAATAAAAATTACCATTTTCACTCCTGCACAAAAAGGTCGCATCTTTGTCCTCTATTCCTACAGGTGATTTAATTAAAAGCAAAGCGTTGCCAGAGGCACCTGTAAATTTCCAATCCGGGTCGGAGGTTCCATCTATGGATACTTTTAAAGTAGAAAAAACTGGAGTAACTCAACTTACTTGTTTTAAAACTTTTTCCCTTCTACATTAATTTAGAAATTTCCAAGTAACTCCAAAAAATTACGATTTGTACAACTTACAAGCATGACGGAAAATACCGAGAAGGACAAAAACTACAAATAATTTACTGTTAGGATTTGTCTCCATTTTAAAATAGTTTCAGCTTCAATCAGCTAAGAATGCTAAAGTACCGGTTTTGTAGGTTGCCAAAATTTTAAGTAAGACAAAGGCAAGCGTACCAAATTCATAAATGAGTTCAGATAAAATTAGAAAGTTGGAAATTTTATTCAAATCCATTTAGCCAAAACCCCATTGTTCTTGTTATGCTTGTGATTTACATAAGCTACGAATAAAAATAATTGTAGAAATTTCATCACCAACGTGAACAACTGACTGAAATATTTTAGGAGAAAGTAGGTCAAAACTTTAAAAAAATGTTGAGCAATGACCTGCTTTTGACGTATTGTCGCTGATAATTTACAACCATGTATTGAATAACTTCACATATTGAGGAAATATAAAAATGTTCAGACTGACT
Organism: Willowsia nigromaculata; assembly: GCA_034700605.1. NCBI lineage: Eukaryota > Metazoa > Arthropoda > Collembola > Entomobryomorpha > Entomobryidae > Willowsia > Willowsia nigromaculata. Next base: position 10,142 of record JAQIXX010003582.1, on the reverse strand, counting down.
TTTATTATCAAAGAAACATCCAATTATACATATCTTGGGAAGTTAAATCACAGGTTAATATAACTGTAAATAATACAGTAATGTAGTATAAAGTAATGTTTGTGAGATGGAAAGTCACACTGAAAAAATTAGAGGTTCACGCTGCCTTTTTGTGTGAAAAAAGAGAAAGAAAGTTGAAAAAAGATACATCGAAATTTGATAAATACATAAAAATTAACATTTTTCACGTTGTACTTTTGCAATGCTTAGGATTGAAGAACGGCGGTATCCTTCATATTTTATGGTAGCTTGCCTAAAGTTGAAACGATTTTTTTGTTACCTATTGGAATAGTTAGGTAGTCGTTTTATCTGATGTTTTTCCAACCTAGAATTGTACCATTCATTTTTCATAAGCATTTTCCCCAAAGGAAACATTCATTTTTCCACCTATTTTGTATGTTGCAAGGGTTGAGACTTGAATAAATATTATGATAATTTGAATTACTCACAATCTTGCCTGTAATAATGGAAAGAGCTTTTTTTCCACACTCACCATTTTTTTGAGTTGGTCCTGTGTAATAATATTGAACCATTAAACGGAACAATATTCTAGCACACTTCATAATTGTAATGTGTGTATTTTGGTTAATTGGCTTAGCATAAAACATTGACATTTTAATTAACGTAGGATATAAAGCTTTTTACAGGATTCAGCATAAATATGATTGACGTGGTCACTCCAGTCACATTTCTTGTTAATCAATACACCCAAAAGTTTACTACATTCAACTTTAGGTATTTCCTTACCGTCAATGGACAAGGAAAAACTACTAAATTTTTCTCTTTAAATTGGTAAATAACTATTACATTACTCGAACTTGGATTTTAAAAACTGTTCATTGGTTTTATTGAGCTTTTTACAAATGTGGAGAAAGTTTGCAAGAAAAACTCACTTTCATATTGCAATATTTGTTTCTGCGAAAACAATAAGGTTAATAAAGCAAAGACAAAAGACACTATACGAGTGATACGCAAGATCATCAGTGATCACGACCAGGAGCACAAATGTACGGAGAAACGAATGGAATATAATAGTTTCTAATAATCGATTGACCAGTTGAGGATATGGGTGTAAGCTTTTTATTCATAATCACTGGCTGCATGCCATCGGGACTGTCGATGTTTAAGTAACAGGTGCATTTTCTGCGGAGGGCACGTAAGAAATGTGGGCGAGGTTGTAGAATGTTATTTAAGTGTATTCGTTTTAGTTAACTGTAAAGTTAGGATTGGTAATTCGTTGAGGCATGTCTAGATAAACAACTTAAATTGAAAAACCAGCATAAATTAAATGTTCCTTCTCAGAATTTAACCCGTTTCGAAGTAGATTTGAAAATTTTTTTAAATTAGAAAAATAATATTTCAATTTTGAAACAATGCAGCATGTATAGTATAAAACATGTATTCCAACAATAAACAATGAAACCCTGATGTGCTATTTAGTGTACGAATTCTTCAAAATTGATAACTTCATATTTTAGAGTAGACAACATTTTGTTATCTAAGAAACATCAAATTATTGACTGAGATACCAGGATTAAAGCAAAGTTTTTGAATATCCGAACAAACTTCGAGGGAATCGGGAACCGTTGTAGCTCAAATTAAAAATTACTGTAGCTCAGTTGAGCAGTTACCCATTGCGAAAAACAATTTGCAGTCGTTTGGTCAGGAGAGCCAAAACGCTGAAAATATTTCAAATCGTTATAAATTATAATTGTTATTACTTGCGTAAAAAACATATTGATTTTTTTCTTCAATGAATTCATTTTGTCACAACGCGATTCCTAATAATGATAAAATGAACATAATCTACTAAACGATGTGAGCTTGTCATCTGTCATTTTCAGAGGTAAAGTAATCACAAAATGATGGTGTTTGCAGCGAGAGGTTGTGAATTATTTCTTTAGTTAAGATTTCAACATTTATAATTGCTTAACTGAAATGCATAATTTCTATCATTTAAATGATCTGCGCAATCAATGGAATACAAGTAAACTACTGGTTCCTACGAGATTGACGTCTCTGGTTGCCAGTTTAAGTAAGAAAAAATATAGTTGTGGAATTTGTGAAAGACAAGAGGACGGAAAAACTAAAATCAATAAGCATCTCAATTCATTCAATTATTAATAATAATCCAACTTTATTTGGTTTGCAAGATTTTAATATTGCTGATCTGAAGTTGGCGTAAATCCCCTAGGGGGAACAACATGAAGTAAATACGTGGAAAGAATTTCAAAAATATTTTTGTGATTTTATTAATTATTTACAAATTTAATTCATTGTATACTTGCACTAATTTTTTCACAATGCGTTCGAACTAGATTGTTCGCCCATAAAGGTTTGTTACCAGAATTTCGGTTTCCTCGGGAGGGGCAGACGAGTCCACTTTGTCTAAAGATTAGAAAAATCCATATGTTAAGTATTGAAATTGGACTAGACATATTTAAAGAATTTAAAAAGTTACCAATGCTTATAAATCGACAAACATTAGCCTCTTCATCAAAAGTTCCCACATATAAATTGTTTTGTAGTACTGCACGACAGACGGGCATGAATGTTGGCTGGCCGGCCAGATTAAACGTCCCACCTCTGACTGCATGTGGGGATAAAGAGGCGCCGAAAGGTATCCAACTGATTGCTCCGTCTGGTTTATCCAAAAACTAAGGAAAATATATTTTGTCACCTATTTGTTGTTGATTAGCTTATAAGAAGGATTAAATATTAGTAAATTCAATGAAATATATACTGCTCACATCATAACGGCCACTATGGGAATCTCCTCCGCCTCTATTTCTGTATCGGCACCAATAGTGGTCTGTTTCTCTAACGACCGCACCAATAGAATAAAAATTACCGTTTTCACTCCTGCACAAAAATGTCGCGTCTTTATCCTCAATTCCAGCAGGTGATTTATATAAAACCAAAATGTTGCCTGAGGACAGGTGTCTCTTTCCAATCTGGGTCGGGGGTTCCATCTATGGATACTTTTATAGAAGAAAAAATGTAACTCAACCTACTTGTGTCAAAATTTTATTCTCCTTTTCATTAATTAAAAAAATTTCCAAATAACTCCTAAGTAAAACTTACAAGCACGACGGAAAATACAGAAAAGGGTCAAAATTACAAATAATTTAATGTTCGGGTTAGTCTCCATTACATAAATTGTATCAGCTTAAATCACAAAAGAAGTCTAAGGAGCTGGTTTTATACCTTGTTAAAATTTACAGTAAAACTACAAACAAACAATCTTCGCCAAATTCATGAACGATTTTGAATAAAATTAGAAAGTTTAAAATATAGAAATCCTTTAATCCTTAAAACCATTGTTCTCGTTATTCTTGTGGTTTACATAAGCTACGAATAAAAATAATTGTAGAAATTTCATCACCAACGTGAACAACTGACTGAAATATTTTAGGAGAAAGTAGGCCATTACTTAAATAAATTGGGAGCAATGACCTGATTATCATATATTGTCGCTGATGACTTGATCTTGTTATTGGGTCAGGATCGAGAGCCAATTCTCAGCTACCTTGCACTTTTATCAGGGGTAGATTTGGGGTTCATGACATCTACACCTCTACAACCCTTGACCTCGGCAGCAGGGACGTCAGACTTGAAACCAAGTAGGGCTTATATATTGATACGTTTTTACTCATATGGCCCCATTTTTATGATACAAAGTGTGGGAATCAAATTTGAGTGCATCGGATTGTTTACTTTGCATTCCGAGTCCGATATCTTTAATCCTGGCCGTAACATATTAAATAAGTACACATTTTGATAAAATATGCAAACGTTGATGAGAAATATAATATACACAGTTTTAAAAAATTTCATGCTTCGGTCATTATAATTTAAAATTGTAAATATTCACCAAATATTTTCATTTTAACAGTATGAAAATAAACTGCTTAACATGTGTTACGTAACAAATAGTTTATTTTTGAATACAAATTTCAACCAAAATCTACCCAAAAAATCCGAATTTACAAAACATTGTATTAGGAATATAATCCAAGGAAATTTAAAACTAAAACCTCAATGCCATCTGTTATTGTGTGTTCTACATCACCTATAATTGTAATAGTAATGGGAATTAAAATCTGACAAATGGTTTTAAATTATAAGCTTTTAAGAATATATTATTACTTCTTGCAGCATAGCATGTCATATCTCTTGGATCTAAAGTTCCCACAATCAAATCGTCCTCATAAATACCTCGGCAGACGTAACCTGGATTTCCGTCGGGGGTTTCTGCGTCTCCAATGATGTATTTTGGAAGTTCAGATCCCAATGGAATCCAGCTGGTTGCTCCTGGTGGCTCGTCAAGCATCTAAAGAAATAATAATCTTGTTAAAAACTTACAAATACATAATATTAAGTTAAAATTTTTAACACAATTCAGCTTACATCATAATGGTTAAAATCGAACTGCTGTCCATCAGAAGATACACGACAGTAGAGTCTTCTACTGTAAACCCACAAACTGCCTATCCGTCTGTTACCGTTTGCCATTGTAGCCCTGCAAAGATACATTACAAACCCGTTTTCTGTTCCAGCAGGATCTGGACGTTTCATTACAGCATATCCACCCCGGGTTACAGGTTCCCAATGTACAATGTCCCAGATTGTTTCGGCTTGTCCTGTTAACAAAATATAAAATTAATATTTCTTGAATAAATGTAAAGCCTAATAATTTTATCACAAACCTTCAACATGAGTTATGTAGCTCAAAATGGAAATTTGAAGTATTAAAAACTTGATAAAATTCTTGGACTTTGCCGGAGTCATGGTTTATTGCTCTAGTACCAAAGTTCAGAACAAAATCTCTACAAATTGCGGAAAGTTTAGAATGGATGCAAAAGGAAAAACGATGTCGCTTTTATACAAACACAATTAGAATACATGACACAATTACCTCAATTTAAAATAGAAAGTTTTCGAAAGTTTGCTGCAATTTGGTCAACGACATGAGTTGTGAAATTTTATTGTGAATAAATCCATTGTTCTTTGAATAACCTACGTAACTAGGTGACTGCTTTTTACTTAGGAATTTGAATTATATTTTTTAATGTGTACACAGGAATAAATGCGATTTCACTGGGTATTTATGCCCAAATCAATTAATTGTTGTTTTTGAGTTTTAAAGATGCAAACCTGGCCAAAGATGCAAATATACGTGTTTTATGATTAGGTTTCGTTTAAAATAGATTTAAATTTATAAAACAACTGAATCAATGATATATCGATCCATCATGACTGAACAATACACATATGCAATAAGAATAAGGTTTTTCCAAATATATTTCTTTATTGTTTGGTTTTTCGATAATATAAATTTAGATGTTAAGACGTACACAACTTATTGAATGTAACCAAATAGATTTAAACACAGTATTTCAATTTTTTCATTGGCAATTTGGGGAGTTGGCTCTGCAAAATAATAAGCACTAGTTATGAGTTTTGCAGCGAGACGTTTAAACACATGAAATTATAGGGTTATGAAGATACTATTGGAAATATTTTACATTTATAGTATTATTGAACGTACCAGTAGGGAGTTTGCACCCATCGCTCGTCCAATAGCCAATCAAATATTCTTTATCCTCTGCGAGCTGCCCTCTGCATACATACACAGGCTCGTTGTCATCTCCAACGTTTCCACCTTGAACTGCGCAGCCTGGAAGCTCGTCGTTATATCGTACCCAACTTGTTGTTCCCGGACGTCCTTCCAATACCTATTTTGCAGACGCCAAGTTAATTTTTAAATTTGGAGAGGTTGTTTCCAGAGCGTAATACCTACCTGAAATTCTTTTTCTATGGTGGTAGAGGTTCCAGTGGGAACACGACATTCGACAATGACGTTATTAACGAGCCACAATGTTCCCGGTAGGTACTGATCTACGCCGTTCATATTTCCTGTAAAACCTCTACACAGGAAACCTATGCTGTAACCTCCAATGTAAACCGCAGAGGGTATAAGTTGCTTTAGAAAAAGCTCGTTTGGATGTTCAAGGTCAACCCATCGTACTCCTGTTTCAGTATACACTACAGACAGATATACATGTCAATTAATTTTATTTACAGACTTTGAGTTTAAAACGATTTAGTGATCTTACCAAAGCCGAAACTTGCGCATAAGAGAATCGTTAGATGAAAAAAGTTACAATCGAGCTTCATTTTTCTAAAAGGAGGTATGATGTACCAGTTTGTAACAGAATTTTTAGGAAGATGGAATTGAATATACTTTATCGTTATAATTATGCATTCCGCAGGATGAAATATTTAGAATATTTTATACTTGAGAAAAAATGAAACTTTCTGTTATGACCTAAATCAAACAAAGGATTGAACAAGAGGTTCATTCAACTTTTGACTAGATTGGGAGAGTTTAACAAAAATAAATTGCTTTCATATCTTTCGTTACTTATTTAATATACAGGATTTGAGCTCCCAAACAATTTTTTAAGGATCAATATTACATTGGAAATTTACCTAAAAAGTTTATCAATATAATATAACTTTCATCAGGGTATTAACATATGATTTTGAGTGGGACTTCATAATAAATTACTTGTAGAGATCGGTTTATGTCTTCTAAATTGAAAATCCAATGAGAATTTTTGTGAATTAGTTACAAGTTGGCTATTCCATAGAAACTTATACTTGTAATTTGCACTAATACAATCTCCTGCAATCTCCATTACAAATAGGTACACATACTTAAATTCATTTAATTCCTATATTTAATATCCTATTAAATGAGTGTATCAACAAGTTAAATATTTGTTTACATTTAGATTAAAATGCTTGAACACAAGCTGCAGCAAATATGGAAGCAAATGCATAAAAGTGTTATCTTTAACATTGGCAGTGAGCATAAAGCTTTTTCTTTTGGTTTGGTTAATTGACGGAAAGGATTGGTATTGGTCAGTAATGATCTTGAACAATGCTAGTAAGCACTGTGTTTTATTGTGTATTATAAGTTAACTTTACTTTACGACTTAACTATAAGCATGAGCAATACAAATTATCATTGCAGTGATCATTAAATTTTAACATAAAAGGGCGGATTACAATTTAACATAGCGACTATGAACAAAAATTAGCATGGCAGTGAGCATTACGATTGGACTATTTATACGAATCAACATTATTTGATAGGACCTTTTGTCATGGAGACTTTTTATATGAGGACGATTTTGTAACGCGGACTTTTCGCAGGATGGACATCCTCCTCGTGTGGGTCAAATTTTCATGGACATTTAGTCAGTTGGACGACATGCAAATTGGAAGTTTTGGAGACATACCACTCTAGTCATCATAAATAATACCCAAGCTGTGGGCTTTTTTCACTTAAAACCCCAAAACCCGGATTTTAATGGGTTTTATATACAAGCGTATATGGGGAGTACTTTTGGCGGGTTTTCTATGGCTCCATATCAATGAATGTTAATTTTATTTTTACCCAGCTACCCAATAAAACCAAACGAAATCGTTAAGTGGGTAGCCCATTAAAACCCGTGTTTCAATGGGTGTACTTTTTCATTTTAAAGCCGGGGTGCCATACCTGGTGGTGGTGCTCTAGCCGTCGTAAATAATACCCAAGCTGGGTTAACTGCTGCCCACTCCGTCATCTCAGAAAATCCTCGCTGCTTGACAGTCATTGCTAGAGACTTTAGCAGACTTGACAACAGCAGCTTTGAACAAACCCGTCAGGTTGAAAAAGTTAATTCTCACAAGAAATAGTCTAGAAAAGCTTTTAAGAACGATATTACAATTCTCCAACTTGAGTCACTAATCAACGTAACTAGCGACGTTTCACCTATCTCCCTACCAGCGAAAAGAAAGCTATCTCTTAGGTAATCTGTTGTCACTTGGTGGGGGGCAAATTTCAGTAATGGACCATCTGCAGTTATTCCTCAGAAGGTTGATATTCAAGTAGTTTTGGATTCAACATGCCAACAGGCTTGTTTTCCTACAAGAATATTCATTCCAATATTTGCGCTGGTCTGATTGGAGGAGGGAAAGAAGGGATTTTGGCGGTCCAATTCCAGTAGTTAATGGTGGATATTTGGCTGGCTTCGTTTATTGGGGATTTGTAATGTCTATACTTTAATTTATAAATATTTTGATTATTTTGGAAATAAAAATATAAATTTTTGTTTTGTTTTTGTAGGAGTGTGCTGATCCAAGATATCCTAGAGTAAGCACTGAGTTTTCTTACTTTTACGACTGGCTTGAAGCCAATGTTTAGTTTAATCCATATGTACTTACGTGCTTTATACTATAAAATGTTTTGAGAAAACCTTTTGAATTTTTGAATTTGTCAGTATTTTTTCACGGCATACTAAATAAAATTACTTGAAAATAGGAAATTTACAAAATATGATATGAGAAACTTTTCCTGAATGAAAATTGGCAAACTACCATTGACTGTATCGCATTTACAAAAGTTCTTATCTTTTTGTAATGCTTATTTGGAGTGTTTAGTGAGATATGTATAAATATTTAGTCAGGTTTGTTGATTACTACGTGTGTTACATACGGCTTGTTTTTAATTCATTACTTTCACTTTTTCAAATATCGTATTTTTATATAACGTAAAATTGAAAAGCTTAAGTTATTTATTATATGTTTTATCAAGTTTTTGAGGTATTTTATGAAACGCCAGGGGATGTGTTTGCACAAGTTATATAGCAACTGAAAATTGGACTTTTTATTCTTTCTATTGTACTAGACCTGCAGTTAAGCACATTTTTTGTATGCTTTTTACGTAATGAGCTTACTAAAGAAAAAAAGGTTTCTGGTTATCCAAGTTAGAACTCTTATATATGTGATAAATGAACAAAGTGTTGTGCTAAAAATTTACATCTTGAAAATCTTTATGGATTCAGTTGTTGCGTTTCAGGTTAATTCAATTTCCTCCGCAGATTGCAGAATCAGTTGATCACCCATATGTTTCTTAGAATGTACAATCTTTATGGGAATGGAGTTGGCCGCATTTTGATCGTACCTCATGTTCCAACAGTACGACTACAGGCTGTAGCCTACAGCAGCTATTTGAATCGCCAATTTTCTTGTGCTGCTGTTGTATATGATGGGTATAGCCATATATCTAAGAACCAAGTGTTAATTTTTGAAATTGTATCTTAAAATTAGAAAAATGGTCCAGGAGAAAACAATATTTATAAAAAATGGCTTAGAGTCATACTAAGATCATAAAATTTTATTCTCTACTAAGCCACATTTAAATGATCGATGATAAATGGTTGAAATTGATTTCACTGCATAATTATAGTGCCAAAGGTTACTATAAATTGTTTGAGTTTAATTAACTGTATATAATTTTACACTGCTAAAGAATGGAACTTGAATTAGGGCAAACATTTTAGAGAGAAAACTTTTCGAAGGTTTGCTGCAATTTGGTCAATGACATGAGTTGTGAAATTTTATTTCGAATAGATCCATTGTTCTTTGACCAACTTACAAAACTATGTGAACACGTTTTACTCAGGAATTCGATGTATATTTTTAATTTTTTATTTGTAAAAAGGAATAAATGCAATTTTACTAGGCAGCTATGAGCAAATGAGCTATTCATGATTTCTAAGCTATGTATGCATTTATTGTGGTTTTAGGTTAATAAAATTTAAACCTGACTGGAAATGCAAATGTGCGTATTTCATGGTTTGATTAAACGCGGACTTGATTAAAGAACTGGTTTTTCCCCAAATCGACGTCTTTATTTTTTGATTTATGGATAATTACATTGAAATATTTACGCGTTATCAAATTATTGAATGTTACCAAATAGATTTAAACACAGTATTTCAATTTTTTCATTGGCGATTTGGGGAGTTGGCTCTGCAAAATAATAAGCACCAGTCATGAGTTTTGCAGCGAGACGTTTAATCACGTAAAATTATTGGGTTATAAAGATACTATTGGAAATATTTTACATTTATTGTATTAGTGTAACGTACCTGTAGCAAGTTTGCACCCGTCGCTAGTCCAATAGCCTACCAAATATTCTTTATCCTCTGCGAGCTGCCCTCTGCATACATACACAGGCTCGTTGTCATCTCCAACGTTTCCACCTT
>JAQIXX010003581.1:0-19094 GCA_034700605.1 Willowsia nigromaculata | reverse complement strand
GAATGCAACAATTATCACTGCCTGCCATACATTATCACACTTATCAAATTTAGTCATTTTTGGATTCAGTCATAATGGTACAGAAAAAGTATAGTGTTCATAAAATTTCCACTGACACTCAGTCGGATATTGTGATACAACCTGAGATTTACAGTGATCCTCCAAAATGGAAAAATCCCAGGACCCCACAATACATAGCTTCGGCTGTTGGTACGACAAATCTTCGGAACCAGTTCCGCTTTTTCCTTTATAATTACAAAGATACATATATCTTTATTGTGTGTTTAGTTACAATACAAAAGCTATCAATTCAAACAAGATTTTTCTCATGACCAAACTACTGCTTTGTGCATTTAGTGACTGTGGGTGCATTCAGCCTTGGCAATGTATTGGGTTGGAGCTCTCCAGCCCTACCATCGGTTCAGAAAAGTGGACACTTTCCTGAGCTGGTCACAACAGACTTATCATGGATTGGATCATTAATAACGGTATGGATGCGCTTGAAATGGTACAGTTTTATGAAAAAATTCTATGTACCCAATTATTAATTTGAATGAATGGCACCAACGTAGATTGGAGCCGTTGCAGGAGCCCCTCTTGCTGGATACTGCATAGAAAAAGTTGGAAGAAAGAACACCCTTTTAATATCAGCACTGCCATTAGTATTGGGATGGCTAAGCCTGTCTATGGCAGTTCAAATATCTATGCTTTACATTGGCAGATTTTTGACCGGTATTTTAATAAATTTCCAACTGAAATGATGATATAAAAATCAACATCAATTATTCGATAACAATGAAAATGAAATATTTCAGGTGTTGGGATAGGCTCACTCAGTTTAGCAGCTCCAGTATATTTAAGGTAAAACGCATACCACGATTTTAACTTATATTTAATAGTTTGTGGAGAGGTTTCCGGTCTTGATCGCTGATTATTTGAATGAAATTATACATAAGAACGAAATACCTTGATATTTTTTTGTAAATGATCAGTTTAGAATTTGAATTACGACTTGCAATGACAATCAAATTTAATCAACTTCGGATCTTCAAAAGAACTATTTTGCATTCACTTCCCGTAATGCCGCAATCTTAATAGGTTCAAGTGTTAAAACAAACAACAAAATGAATCTCATTACACTAAGATTTCAAAATGTTGAGTGTGTTTTATAATCTCGTTTTTTTGCAATTTTTATGCATTTATTTTACCAACGAGTGTTTTAATGTGCATTTTAAAGTGTACTTTACATTTTGGGGCAACGCGATACAAACGGTAATTATTGATTGATTGATTATAAATTAAATGTGCACAAATTTTGCTTACTGTGTGGTACCTAAAGTGAGATTTCGCAACCAAGCATCCGAGGCAAATTAGGAGCTTGCTTTCAAGTTGTCGTAAAGTTTGGAATACTTTTCACGTAAGTTGAACCCATTGTCACTTGTAATTATTGTTAGTTTCCAGTAACATGACGAGCGTGGGTAAAAACGAACATATTTTTTGCATATAAATTTGTAAGCGATGGACGAAAATTGCTCGTTTCTACCCAAAATCGTCGAGTTGGAGTAATCGAGCTCAAATATATTAGTAATCACTGTTGATTTGAAAACTAATGCTTTTGATCAGATATGTAATGGGATCATTGGTGCCGTACAATTACCTCGCGGGAATATGTGGTGTCATCCCATTGTTCTTCGCCATTCTCGTAGCCTATTTGCCAGAGTCACCGAGATACCTTTTGACACGGTACGGTAACAATACTACTGCTCCTATTAATGCGCTATGCTGGCTGAGGGCATGTGATAAAAAATGCCCATCAAAAGAAGTTCTTCAAGAAATTGACGAGGTATGGATTGACAGCAACTCATTTTATGAAAGATTATACCAGTGAAATGCTGTCAAAATTAGAAATTATTGACTTGTGTGCGGATCTAGATTCAAGAAGCTATCAATAGGAAAAAGGATCAAAAGATCAGCGTGAGGGATATTGTAAACGTTCCGACAATGAAGCCATTGATGATTGTTCTTGGTAAAGAAAAAAACACGATTAAAAGATTGGACTAAACGCAAGCAATGTTTCCTTTTCTAAAGTCAACATCTTTTTTAAATTTAAAATTTGAAGGTCTGATGTTCTTTAACCAATTTTGCGGTGGCAATGCATTTGGCTTTTATGCTGTTACAATCTTTGAGCATACGGGTGCCGGACTGGATTCACACTTGAGTGGTGTACTTGTCGGAGTTTTCCAAACTTTTGCAACAATTGTTGCCTCTTTGTACGTGGACTTAAGATCATTTATCCTTATGTCTACATCTCCATCTATATCTTATATTTGCTTATTTTTATAGGTACGTCGACAAAGCAGGTAGACGAATATTACTCATACTCTCCTTCATTATCATGTCCCTGTCACTTATCACGCTGGGAGCTTTCTTCCATCTGAAAGCAATGGATGCCATTTTCCATGAAGCTGTCAACTGGATTCCACTGGTCAGCTTAATTATGTTTAACGCTGCTTATTGCGGGGGTGTTGCCAGTTTAGTTTGGACTGTCATGAGTGAAGTTCTCCCAAGTAATATTATAGGTAAGTCTAAAGTGCTTCTTAGTGCAAGGTCAGGGTAACGTGACTAAAGGGCCAGAACTACACTAACTTGACTGATTTTCCTAGGATTTTGTTCTGGACTGACCACAACGTTTAATTGGAGCTTGGCCTTTTTAATTACCCGATTCTTCCATGACTTGAATGCAGCCCTTGGCCCGCAAAATACATTTTGGCTGTTTGCTGTTTTTTGTGCTCTTGGTATTTGTTTATTTTATTTAAAAATTTATTTTGCAAATATGTACATGTTTAAAAAATATTTTGTCTGTTTGCCCCAAAGGTGTTCTATTCATTTACTTTTTCGTACCGGAGACCAAAGGCAAGTCTTTAGATAAGATTCAGCAAGAACACTTTGAGGAAAAGATTGAGCCACCATCCAGAACTATGAGTTCCGGTAGACTGTCCACTACAAGCTCAACGGCAGACCTTGTAATATAAAGATTAATTTACCCCTTTGGATTGTGATTCCTGGTCAGTCGGTAAAGTCAACGGAAAGTTTTGTGAAAAAGGGTGGATGCGCTACGTAAAGGCGTATCAGTGAACTTCTCATGCTTACTTAAAAGTACTCATAGAAAGGTAAGCATTTTAAGTACGTGGGATATTGCTCATCTAATACCTATATTATAAATCATACATAGGAGACTGAACGATTAAACATTATAAAGAATTAGCATAAGTCACTCTGTTAAATATAATAACAACTGAGTCATATCTTAGCTTAGAATAATGGTCGAATTGTTACTTGTTTGGACTAGCTCCCTGAAATTTATAGTGACATGAAAAAATGCCTTTAAGACTTAGGACTATCGCCAGTATTAATCATATTGTAGTCGCCTCCTCAATCATCACTCAAATGAAAAACATATGCAGAGGCACAATTTTTATTGGTTATTTGTGTTTACATCAAATCATGTAAATAAGTTTATGTTTGGAGCAAAACATTTAAAAAATTAAACCCTTAAATACGACATACCTATAGTTCCATTCATACACGCATGTCTGGTAGACTATCAATTTCAGAGTATATTATTACGTATAGGTACTTCCGTAAATATGACGTACATACAAACTATTTATAGCAGTTCCGCCCTTCCTACTATTTATCCACGCAATTATGAATGAAACTACATTTTCAACAGGCTCACCAATTTTCTGACCATGTTATGCTTGTATAATCAGTAACAATACAACTTATAATATTTGTTAGCATTACATGTGCAGTCAAATATCGGTAGACATTGTTTTATGTGCAAAGTTTTATGAAACAATAAAATTACTTTATAGAAAAATTACCCAAGCTAAATCTCATCACCTTATTTCCCATTCCCACAATTGACCTTGTGTGTCTTCCAATGCGTTACTTGACATTCTCTACTGCAATACCATATCTTCTTACATTTTGAACAGCGTTTCTCAGCTTCTGCGCTACAATTAGCACAACTCCCTTTGGTTGGTAGAGTCGGCTCGAAATTGTTAAAGTCATAGGATGATGCTAACCTCTTTGCCTTCTCCATTAACTTTTCTCTGGACGCTTCCACTAGTTCTTGTGTATACATTTTCATAAGCGACTTCCTATTGTCCTTGAATTCCTTTTCAAGTTTGTCCCTAATTGGAGCAATCATTTCAAGCAGCAATGGAGATTTTGACGGAGTAAATGGTCCTCCAGATTGAATTGCCAGTTGGTTGAGAAATAATTGCAGCTCTCCAAGAATGGGTAACTGCTCAAGTGATAGCTCATTCAGATATGCTCTCAGTTTCAAAAGCTGATTTTTTCGGCCATCGTACATTTCATAATTGCCCAAAATCTGATTATTCTTCAGAAGCATATACAATGCTAACCATGCCTGAATTTCCGTATGACAAAGGAGAAAGCGAGCAGAAGGATCTACAGTTTTCCAAGATGCTGTAGTTGGATCATAGTCAGTAATGCTTCCCGTCTGCCAGTTCTCACGACGCCAAGGCTTTTGTAATAAGAGCTCAGTTAACAACATGATAGCGTCAGAGGAGACGATAAGTCTTGAAACAAGTCCAGATCCCAGAGAGTCCAAATTTTCAATGATGTATCGTAGCGTTGAAAGCGCTTTGAAACAGTTTCCAAAGACCAGGGTTAAGGAAACTTTTGTCATGTCAATATCGTTAGCTGCTGCTGCCGCCACTGCTTGTGATTTGTAATCTCCGGAACCATCGTGTTGAATTGAAGGTTTACCAACATCATCTTCATCATTTCCTGTTGTTATGAAATGATTCAATTGGCGAAGACAGTAGTCTGTGAGATCAATTATGGCGTCTTCGAGGGTTTCTGCGGCTTCTGAATGGTACAGCACTGTTTCCAACAGGTTAATACAGGTGCACTCATGATATAAAATGGGGTAAATGGTGAAGCTTTGATTGAATTTATTTTCCTTTGCCAATTGAGGGAAAATCTTCTCCCTCCAGAGCTCGACAAGGATGAGATCATGAACGAGAACTTTGAGCTTGTCATGCGTTATCAGACTCTCCTTCACAGTTTCTTCTCGTTTAGATAAAGCCTGTATAACAGACTGAATCGTGAGTTGCTTCACACGCTCATGCTTCTCCAACCAGCCAAGAGTGCCTGAAAATATGATGTCAGATATGACTCAACACGTTTTTGCTATATCAGCCTAGAGTCTGAATCTCTATAAATTCGAGAATTAACTCACCGAGTTCTCCTGGCTTTGACGCTTCCAACGCCTCAGCGTAAGCTTCAACCTCCAAATTGTTTAAAACATCCGGCCTGTCGTCTGTGCTCATGCTTATTTATTTTATGAAACTTTACAAGACAAAAGATATTTTAAAACACATAAATTTGAAGCATTTATTTTAAAATCTTGCAATGTGCTATAGTGTTTATTTGATATTCAAGTCTGTTGTTTAACAATTCAAAAGCCAAATTTATTGATCAAACTGGCATCATCTCACACTTCCGTTGTACGCGCTAAAACCTGTAGATATCGTTGAGGTTCATTTCCCAACTCTCTGTTGTGGCATTTTCCCATAATTTGTACTACTTATAAATGCAAGACTGTAGCCAAGACACGGTCAAGTCTGTGAAAGCTGAAGCGAATCATAATATTATTGGTTTCATATTTCCACGGGTTGACTCCCACTTTGAAATGCATTTTTCATTAATTATTCTTCCAATAATTATCTGACAAGTTAGACGGATACAGATAGATAATAACAGCTACGGCACATGTCATAATCGATTGAAGTTAACATGTCTGGGTCTAATTGTCCCTTATAGCTTCGATGAGGCGGACACTTTTATTACAATTATAATTAGCATTGTGCTAAACGTTACATTATTATTATCGTAATAATTTCGCATGCGTAGTCGTAGTGTAAAATGGAAAATGACCGTTCGTTGAATAGCAATCCTTATTGATAACATGCATATATTTACCTTGAAGTCAAAAATCGTATATTATAGCTTCTTTTCCTTATGCAATATAAAATATAAACCATATAAAAAAGGTTTCCTTAGATTGGCTCTTTCTGCGTCACTCATTTCGGTATGCCAAAAATAAATCAATATTAATTTTATAAAACATGTTGATTTGTGTATCGTTTGAAAATATTTTTTTGTGGAGAAATACATGTAAGAATAATTATTCTGAAAACATGCAAACATTACATGTAAGAATGTAAGTTGATATTTTATGGAACAAATAGGCCGAAATGACTAACCCATGCCTGCATACCTGTGTGAACTTTTGAACACGTATAAGCTTATTTTTCAATTTCGTTTTCATCAGTCTTTTGAAATATTACCATCCTTTGTACTTGTGACTTTGAGCACCGTTGTTAGAATCTGCTGTTGAAAGGGTTATAGTTTGCAATATAAACGGATCTCCTATTCATTCCAGTAGAAAATATGTAATTTTTTCAAGCTTGTTTCGTAGCTCTATTGCTAAAGACAGTGTTTATATATAAAACATTCCATACTTTCCAATTCCGAATCTGAGAACACATTTTCGAAACCATGTACATTGTGTGCTTCCAAATTCCGAAGGCAGAATAGTAATTTGAACATTTTTATTTATTTATGTAATCAATCTCGTAATAATAAAGCATTTTTGAACGGGGACACATATATCGATTTTCGGGCTTCTCTTTATTCTTGGCTAGTACAAAGACCTAAAATATCAATTTCTATTGAAGGTTTTAAAGTTAATAGGTTCCCTTTCTCCGAGATATATTCTAAATGCGCAAAATAAAGAGTGGTTTGTGTATTGAGTTTAATAAAAGTACGTTTCATTTTTTGCATTCCGTCAACGCATCAGTCCACACAGTCATGTTCTGCTGATTAAACCTGCGCTTGTCTTGTAAAGAAACTACGTTTTTTCAAAATGGCGGACCAATATACTTTTCAATTGCGTTATCTATTAAGTAAAAGGAAATGCGATAAATAAATGAGTGGATTGTTGTGAATACTAATTAGTGATAGTGCCATTATTTTTGACTAATTAATTTGTGCGTAAACCAGAACGCCCAGACATAAGCTTTTATTTTAATCAAAAATTATATCACTGAAAGTAAACTTTTACTTGTAACTTGACACCATCCATTTCCTATAAACCATGGCTCTTGCTCTACTTTTGCAACAAAGGCAAGCAAAAAACAGTAAACCTGGCAAAGGAGAAAATTTCGGGTGCAAATTCAAAGCAAATTTTGTCTTGGAAAGTTCTTCAGTCAAGCCTTTTGGAAAATTGTCCGGACAGTTGGTTATAGAATCGCCAGCACCGATTTTGCATTATGGTAAGATAAATTTTCATATTGCTCATATCGGGAGGAAAACTTGATTGCATATAAAACCTCTTTGCGTAACATTTTAATTTGTAGGGATAAGGGTGCAATTTGAAGCATTGTGTACCTTAAAATTCGAAACAAAATTGGACAATCGTGTCCGCTATCACTGCAAATGTGGTAACTTGTTAGAGGGTGGAAATGACAAGAATATGGTGGATGGGTACATGGAGTCTCCTGTAATGATTGATTTGGAGCCTCTTACCAAAGGTAAGAATCTCTTAACTCTCCAAAGTCAAAGAGAAAAAATCAAAATTCCGTTCCATCATGATCTGCATACAGCGGAATCCAGCGAAACTCGGCCATACGAGCTCCAAGCAGGAACAAACACGTATGGCTTCAATGTCTCAATACCTGGCGAAGTACTCCCTGCACCATTTAAAAATGCTTATGGAACCCTCGTCTACAAACTTGCTGCATATATGCGCTCTGAAAATGGGGTAATTGTACAAATAGGGGAAAAGGTACTGAAATTCGGGGGTTACTACAATCTTTCAAAGAATGTTGAAGCTGCAAAATCCTTATCAATCGAACGGTCTGTAAAGCGCTCCATGTTCACTACAAAGAAACTTGTCACAGTAAGCTTATCAATTGACACGTCAGGCTTCCTCCCTGAAGAATTGTTACGATTTAGGTTTCACGCGATAAATCCCAGGTAAGAATGACATGCATTTTCTTAGCTTTAATTTTTTTGGCGACAAATTATATAGATCAAAAGAACTGGTCAAAAGTAAAAATATGGTTTATACCTCCTATATTTCGAATTTTTTATGTTGCGTAAAGATGTCTGCCGTACAAAGTCGGCGTTCAATTGATTCAAAAGATCATTTACTCTGTAAGGTGGGTGTCATACATCAATTAATGTGGTTAACAACGCTAATAAGTGTGGTTTAAACAACATGGTGCGTTAATTAATGTATGACACTCAACTGTCTGTTCATAGTGGGACTAAAAAAACCACGGTGGCAATCGTAGGAAGTGCAGATAGCGAGGTGAATGAGCCTGAATCTGAAAACGTTTGGGAAGGATCCTTCAAAGTGCATAAGGGAGTTAGTCCAACTTACGTTGGTCGAAATCCAATGTATGTGGTTTCACATGTTGTGCAAGTGAGAACAGATAGTCGTATTTATGTTTATTTTTGATAAGCTTCCTTTCGCATATGATTTTGCAGTGTAGAAATATGTGTGATGAGTACATGACATGACTTCGTTACAATTAACAGTTTAAAGTGAAACTTGATGACTACAATGCCATGAAAGCCGAGAAAACGGTATATATTGGGACAACCAGAGAAACAGAAGAGAGCCTCATTGCATCAATCAACAATGTCAATCTGTCAGACAATGGAAATGGAGCGACTGAGAGGAGGAGTTCCATAGCGTCTGCTCAATCAACTAGCTCCTCTGCAAATGCTAACCCGGCGGCTTCAAAACCTTCAACGAGGATGCCATCTGTAGAAGCTTGTACAAATAACTTAAAACATCTAAATGTCTTGATAAGTAATTTATAAAGTAATGTGGTGATGAATTTCTTAATATTTGAATTGGCAGTGGCTTCAGAGAATGAAGATAGTAGTCCATCCACAACAAAGAAAGCTCTGAAACGACCAATTTCTGAAACCTCAGAGGATGAAAATCTCAATGAAGTAGGTGCAGCTGCAGTATTGCTGAACTCCACAGAATAAGCGACATCATGGATGGTCTCCTTTTACTTACAAAATGTTATCGTCCTTATAATAGCTATTAATTAAAAATTCCTTATCGTTATGTAATGATATATATAAAAATATACTTGGCTAATACGTCCACTAACTATGAACTAATTACTTTAATTGCAAAACTACAGGCTACAGGTATGTATAGAGTCATAGAGGTAAGTTAAATACTTTTCATATTCCTATGAAAATTCTCGTAAAGACGCATTCTTATACAAAATACACATTAATTTTCCCACAATAATGTTACCATTTCACTTGAAACAAACTTAAACCCGTGCAAATGTATAGGCGCATGAAAGACAATCTACAAACATCCTACCTTTTATAAGTTATAATTTTTTACTTAAATGCTAGATTTAAACTCGAGTGCATATAGATTAAGATGAAAAACATTCACTTATACTAAAATTATTGAATTCAATTAACCCATAAGAAAAATAATATCTCTATTACATAAATCTCAAAAGCAAACTAATTGTGTAAATACTAAAAATATGAAATAAGATGTTATGTCCTGAGCTGATGGGTATTATGCATTGCTTATTTACATATGTACAAATCTACAATCGATATTTAATTGTTTTAGTTTTTAATTCATTCTACGAAGCGTAATAAAGATTTTTACAACCTGTAAATTTACAACCTACAAAATTCAACTATATGTTTATAGATACATTACTTTATTGCATCATGGAATAGATGTTCTCTGTAAGGACTGTAGCGCTTTTATGTGTGATAAATCTCCAAAAATTGAATGAGATTATTATCATAGAATGCTATAAGTTTAGAAAGAATTAAAAAAATATACCGCACAAGAAAAAGCTGTCACTTTCAAATTATTTCTTGAGCTAATATTTTTACTACAGACCATTTCAAGATCCTTTTAACCATTCTCTGGGCTGTGATATTTTTTATTTCGCATTTTTAAAGGGTTAAAAAATAGCACATATGACATGCACAGCACGTGATTGCTGCTGTGATTAAAAGAATTCCAACATTTAAACAACTGCAGATTAGAATAGAAGCCAGTTCATAAAGAGGTTGAAGAACCTGTACATATCACTGCGGATTCTGAGGACGCGTGTCGTTGTATTCAGTGAAATGTGTATACATATGCGCATTGTTCCGAACAATTTGTTCGTTTTTCTTTCCTACAGATATGAGTGAAAATTAAGTACATAAAAGTAATAAATCATAATATTCAAATATTTAAATTAATCTTTCATATACGTATGTTAAACATATTTAATTCTCTTTTGCAGGTGCGCATTATGCTTGGATTGGTTACATAAGCTGAGACTGAGACATCCTTTGTATTTATACAATATCCAGTGCATGTTATATTGATATTTAGTGTTGTATTTAATTGATGATAAAGGTGTTGGTGTTGGGCTTCATGATTCTTTTCTCTAAACGTTCTCATAAACTGTAGGAATGTTAATATCTGTCCAGGCAAATTGGCAATTTACAGGAAAGATTTAACTGGTTTTGGTTAGCAGAAGAGTTTGCAAAAACTATATTTTATTGCCCCATGGGCATGGGCAATTGGGCATACACAGTTTTGCAGTATTCTGCATTCTTTTAAAGTAATACCAATATTCTGATTTGATTTATTAAGCGAAGAAACATTCGTGACTTTGATGCATTTTTTATTTTGCGTTTTGCATTTAAGGTGAATTGAAATCCTTCTGTTGTTTTAGTATCCGATATATTATGTAGAATAATAATTATTTTTGTTGAATTAATGCTCATTTGAAAATAGTCAAGTATCGAATACATTAATCAATTATACAAATTTCGTAGTTTCATTGTATACTTTGTACATGTACCTAATATATAATTAGCTTCCGGTGTAAAGGTCAGTTGTTAATTAGTTAGGTAGCTTTCTAATCTCCGTATCTTCTTAGGTATCTTTCTAGCTTTTCATGAAATATTAAGATTAGTTATTTTCTATTTTTGGAATAATTGTACATTTTTTTCTAATATTTCATCGGAAGCTACTGTGATAAGCCAGAAGCCAGAAGAAGTATAAAAAGGAACGTAATTTTGTTGTAATAGTTATTAGTTGGAATCGGTCTTCGGACTAAGAAGTTTCTTGCAAAGCCAATAGTAAGCTACTTACTTGAAATAATTAATTCACTTAGTATTTTCTGTTCCTAATTATTTGGAGGAAAACTTGGAGGATTTATTTCATTCCTGGTGTTCCCGGAATGTTACTCCCGTGACGGGAGTCCCGTCTATAGTAGACATTGGGATTCCGGAAGAGTGACGCCTAATCGTCTGGTCCTAATTCCCCTTTTAATAAGCCCATGACTATTATTTCTCTGTTGATTCTTAGCTGAGCTTATCGAAAGGACAGGTATAGTCATGTATATGAAAAATTGGAGAATCAACCAATCAGTAGCTGGTTGCATTAGTAAGTTTAAAATGATTTTAAACAGTAAAGTAATTTTAATTTTTTAAGTACGAATAAATAAATGAAGTGAATTTAATGGGTTGTATATCATATCACAGTAACATTTGGAGGATTTGGATTCGGATGTGGCTTATCATGGACCGCTACAGCTTTGCCTAATTTGGAAGAGACTGGCCAAGTGGGCTTTCTTACGGCGATTCAAAAGTCATGGATAGCAAGCTCATTTGCCGTATTGCAACTACAACAAAAAAAGATTTGAAAGTTTCATATAGGCTGTTATATATGCGTTGTCATCTAGGGAATTGTTGCATTGTGTACGAATATTAGGCAGGAGCACTTTTAGTGTGTCCCGTGACGGGTCTTTATGTAAATAATTTCGGAAGGAAACGAAGTCTATTGGGATTCTCTGCCCTTGGACTTTTGGGATGGTTATTACTGGGATGTGCGACAGAACCTATTTACGTTTACTTTGGTCGCTTATTGACAGGTTGGGTTTAAGTTGTTTGTTCCTAAATAATGACTCCATTATGTGTCTTGCCTGGGTGTGATTTATGATTATTGTTTTACTAAAGTTGAATAATTTTAAAGGTATGTCGACAGGTGGGTACACAATTGTTGTTCCCATTTATATCAGCGAAATTGCATCAAAGGAAAACCGTGGAAGGCTTGGATCAATGTTTATAATTATGCTGTGTCTTGGAAAGCTATTTTCGTAAGTTATTTTTTACGATATCTCAAGTTAGAAAGAAACAATTTTTTTTTATATAGTACGGATGTAACACAGCATTCAAAACTATATTTCGTATGTGTGCTTTATTTTTTTGGCAAGTAGAAATGGAGTGGGAATATCATTTTCAGCTAGCACATCTTCTTTGTTTTGTTCTGTCCATCCGATTCTTTATGCAATTGCCCTGCTTTTTATTCCCGAGTCTCCAAAATTTCTTGCACGAAAGGGCCAATTTGAAGATGCATGCAACTCCTTAAAGTGGTTTGAAGCAACAGGAATCAAGTTTTTCACGAGGTCAAAACAGAGCTACTCATGTCAATCACAGGAAAAGCACACCAAGTTTGCAAATGTAAATTGGATAATTGATTATAATATGAGTTTTGTAAGATTTTAACTTTTAATTCATTCTAAAATGTATATAACGCAGGTGAATTTGGCTAAAGCTAAGTCAAACGAAGAATTCGTGGAAGATGTGTCCTTATTTGAGTTTTTCACATCCAGGGACCTGCGCGTTCCTACCTTCATAGTTTTCATTCAAATGCTTTTATCTCAATTCTGCGGAATCAACGTCTCCACGTTTTTCACTGTTGAAATATTCAAGCTCTCTGGCGATGCTCTCATTGACTCCAACCACTCAACCTTAATTCTTGCAGCTATACAGACAATTGGATGCCTACCTTGTAGCATTTTTGTGGATAAATAAGGCAGGAAAGTTTTAGTTGTTTCGTCCTTCATCACAATGTCTGTGGCAATGTTGGGAATGGCAATTTTCTTGTTTATGAAAATTAATACTTGTGTACTAGAACATTATCCTCTTCTTCAGCTTTCACCTATAGTATGCCTGGTTCTATATAATTTGGCTTATTCATGGGGAATCGGCAGTGTCGTATGGATAATCATGTCAGAACTTTTACCACCAAGAATTTCAGGTAAAGTTTTTACAAATTTCATTCCACCTTAACTTTTGTTTTAAAACTTTTTTATTTCAATTCCATTCAGGGCCAGCTTCTGCTATTGCCAACGCTTTGTACTGGGGAGGAGCATTTTGTGTTACAAAACTTTTCCAGATATTCATTAGCGAGGTCCCTATGTATTCTTGGTTCATACTATTCTCATCAGTTTGTGCGTTTGGATGTTGCTTCAACGTCCTTTTCCTGCCGGAAACAAAAGGATTAAGCGCCTACGAAATTCAAGATATATTCAAACCTTCTAAGACGAGCGTTGTGATGAAGGCTTAAAGTGGAGGATTAGATTATAACATAAATTAAATGTATAACAGCTATTATGGCATCACACATGATACATATTTATTACGATACGCAAGAAAAGTACCTGATGAAAAGTCTTATTTGTAGTAATTCACTGATCTGATTTATTAACTCATTAAATTTTGTCATCATAACGCATCCACCTTTATTTGTTCAGTCAATTACAATCAATTTCATCTTAATAAAACAACAAAACACTGCATGCACTTTTCCACGAATTCAGAGAAATTCACCTGTAATATTATTTGTAAAGAATCATTCTTCAAGTACAGCACACGACATTTCTTCGGAATTTCAAATTTGAAATAAATTCCTGAAATTCCGTATGCATACGGAATTTGATAATTAATGGATTTATGGATATAGCATAGCTTGCAAGATTTCATAGAGAAATGACAAAGATAAAAATCGTATGCACAGATTTGCAGTGAAACATCATTGCCTCAAACCTCAATTCAATTGCATGTTGCATGTTGCATGTCGCCTACACTCTACACACACTGCGTACTAGACATAGAACATTCCATTTGATCAAGCTTGATTCGAGCACAGCAGTTAGTAGCAGCATTCAGTCAGATGTACTGTAGTGTGGATGCGACGTGAATGCATGTGCATGTTTGTTTGGGAGAAAGACATGAATGAAAATGTTCACCAAAATCAAAACAAAAAATCATTCTTCTGTCGTCCGATGAGAAGATGAGATGTGAGATTCGTCAGTGAGTGAGAGAAGAAAGAAGTTAATTACATAATTCTTGTGTATGTCATCTGTGTAAGTCAAGTTCATTTGAATTATTTTTCGAATTCAAGCTTCATTTACTGTTTTGGAGCCTTTTTCAGAAGTGCCAGTTTTGTGTTTCTGTGTTTCATCAGTAATATAGTTGGTAATTCAAAATGGGAGGAGGAAGTAAGAGGTCAAAGAAAAGGGTGAGGGAGGAAGAAGATTACTATGAAGAAGAGGAGGAGGAAGATGATGGTACCGGGCAAGGTAAGTTGTACAATTATGCTAATCAAAAGGATTCTAGAACTTTTAGTAACGTTAAGATTCATGAATCAATATTGATGGCTTATCCAGCCAATTTAAATGTGTTTGTCTTGGTTTTGATTCAGAATTTGTACCGAAAGCTGCAAAAATTGATGCCGAGGAGGATCGAGATTGTAATGAGGCACCTGAGGATGAATATGGGGCAAAAGATTATCGTAGTCAAATGGCATTGAAGCCCGATCATGAGTCCAGACCAATTTGGATCGTAAGTACCTACATAAATTATTTTTCGAAAATAGGGAGTCCTCCATTTGGTTTATAGAAACGAAAAACAAATCTATAAGGTGTTTAATACTTTTGGACATTGTTTCAGGCTCCTAACGGTCACATATTTTTGGAGGCTTTCTCACCGGTGTATAAGCACGCTCATGACTTTTTAATTGCAATTGCGGAACCTGTTTGTCGCCCTGAACATATTCATGAGGTTAGTAATCAATGTCAGAATGTGAGATTGTAAATTTAATTTATGGTGCAACTGATGAATTACATTGATAACTGTGACTTTGTTTCAGTATAAGCTCACAGCTTATTCATTGTATGCTGCCGTTAGCGTAGGGTTGCAAACTGAAGACATCATTGAATATTTAACTCGCTTAAGCAAAACAGCCATTCCTGGAGGAATCATTGAGTTCATCCGATTGTGTACTGTGTCTTATGGAAAGGTATATTATTAAAAAGCTAGATATCTTAAATCAGATTTTTGGAGCTTATTATATATTATACTTAGGCCTCGATTACTATTTTTCAAATAGGTGAAGCTTGTTTTGAAGCAAAACAAGTATTTTGTTGAATCAAACCATCCGGAAGTGCTTCAAAAATTACTGAAAGATCCAGTGATTCAACAGTGTCGACTTAGACGATCTGATGATGATAACGCACTTGAGGAATCAAGTATCAAAAAAACCTCCGGAGCTGCAGCACTAAACTCTGCTTTTAGTTCAGGATTATCAGATCCTTCTAAATCAGGAAACCCGTCTGAAGGTGATGCTGCTGGAGAAAATGGAAACAACGCTTCTGTACCTACTGATATCGCAGATTATTACTCCAAGATTGATGCTGAGGAGGATGATGAAGAAGAACAGAAGGTCGTATCATTCGAAGTGAACCAAGAGAAAATTGAAATCATACAAAAGCGATGTATCCAGTTAGAGTACCCATTGTTAGCCGAGTATGACTTTCGTAATGATACTCGGAATCCCGACATTAAGTAAGAATACACTGTGAAAAATTTTATACATATGAATGATTCTGCAATGTCATTTCATGGTTAACTTTTTGTATAATTTTAGCATCGATCTTAAACCATCGGCAATTTTGCGACCCTATCAAGAAAAGAGTTTACGCAAGATG
Organism: Willowsia nigromaculata; assembly: GCA_034700605.1. Taxonomy (NCBI): domain Eukaryota; kingdom Metazoa; phylum Arthropoda; class Collembola; order Entomobryomorpha; family Entomobryidae; genus Willowsia; species Willowsia nigromaculata. The sequence continues at coordinate 3,153 of JAQIXX010003581.1, read as the reverse complement.
TTTGGAAATGGGAGGGCAAGATCTGGAGTCATTGTTCTTCCCTGCGGTATGTTCATAAAAAGGAAATCATTTAATTATGTAGGCAGTAGACACTTCTATTCTAGTAGATTAGAGAAATATCACTACAAATCAATTTAATATTGTCTTACTATTTGTAAAACTATATTACAGGTGCTGGGAAAAGCTTGACTGGAGTAACAGCTTGTTGCACTGTTCGCAAACGAGCGATTGTTTTGTGCAACTCTGGTGTGTCGGTGGAACAATGGAAGCAGCAGTTTAAACTATGGTCAACTGCAGATGATGCTATAATTTGTCGATTTACTTCTGATGCGAAAGATAAGCCGATGGGATGTAGTATTTTAGTAACAACGTATTCTATGATTACACACACTCAAAAAAGAAGTTGGGAAGCCGAGCAAACAATGAAGTGGTTGCAAGAGCAAGAGTGGGGAATTATGTTACTCGATGGTAGAGTTTTAATGATTTTTTTATTATCAAAATGCATTCAAATCCAAATCAACCATTTAAATATCGTTTTGTTGATTACGTTTGCGTTCTAGAGGTACACAGTATTCCAGCAAAAATGTTCAGAAAGGTCTTGACAATGGTACAAGCTCATTGTAAATTAGGACTGACAGCCACTTTGGTTAGAGAAGATGATAAAATTGCGGATCTTAATTTCTTAATTGGACCTAAGGTAAATTTAAGAATTTACGATTTTAGCCACCTATGTAAATGTATTACACGTATTTACAATACTGAACTCTCTTTGAATCCTAGCTGTATGAAGCTAATTGGCTGGAACTTTCTAAAAATGGCTACATTGCAAAAGTACAATGTGCTGAAGTGTGGTGTCCTATGTCGCCTGAGTTTTATGGATCATACCTTAACTTGAAAATATCAAAGAAACTTGTAAGAAACATTATTTTTGGAGTTAATTACTTTTTAATTCAAAAATTGAATATGATTATCAAAATATTTTTGATTGCAGCTTCTCTGTGTGATGAACCCGAATAAATTTCGTGCGTGTCAATTTCTCATTCGTTATCACGAACGGCGAAATGACAAAATCATAGTGTTTTCTGACAATGTGTTTGCCCTGAAGCATTATGCCCATAAGCTTGGAAAACCATTTATATACGGACCTACCTCCCAGCAAGAAAGGCTCCAAATTATTCAAAATTTCAAATTCAACCCAAAAATTAATACAGTTTTTGTCTCAAAAGTGGCAGACACTTCGTTTGACATGCCTGAAGCAAATGTGCTAATTCAGATCAGCTCTCATGGAGGATCACGACGTCAAGAAGCCCAGCGATTGGGTAGAATCCTTCGAGCGAAAAAGGGTTAGAGACTTACTTGATTTGTTTCACAATGTCATCGAAGTAAATATGTAGCTTGTGTGCAAGATGTAGTCTTGTTTTAATAGGTGCCGTGGCGGAAGATTACAACGCATTCTTTTACACTTTGGTATCCGAAGACACTCTTGAAATGAGCTATTCTCGTAAAAGGCAACGGTTTTTGGTTAATCAGGGATACTCCTATAAAGTTGTTACAAAAATGGCAGGAATGGATAAGGTAACAATCATAAATTTTGTTTCTTAATTGCGGTCTTAAAAATATATCGAATTCTTGTAAGTTTTGGTGTTTTTTTCTTCATTTGAAATTGATAGGAAGAGCTTCATTACAAAACAAAAGACGAGCAAATGGCACTTTTGCAGCAAGTGATGGCAGCAAGCGATGCTGACGCAGATGAGGAAAGGCTTCCTGGAGAGGGACCTGGTACTGCAATATTTTTTATTTTGGTTATAAGAGATAGTCATTGGCTCTATTTAAGGTTAAACTAAAAACGATTTCCTTCCTGAATTACAGCACGACCAGGGTCTTTTGGTGGAGGATCATTTGGACGCAGATATGGGGCTCTCAGCTCATTGTCCGGTGCCGATGATGCTGTATATCGGGAGTTTAGGAGGTCTGGCTCATCAGCCCTCAGCAAACATCCGCTATTCAAAAAATTTCGTACTAAATGAGATTGATATGATGAAGAATCTTATTTTTTCGAAATACATAAATTAATATATTATTTTTTAAACGTTTGGATAATTTTAATAAAGCACATTTTATTAATCTGAAGTTGTATTTAAAGAAAATCTTTTGTTATTTCTCACTCAAGCAAGATCACAAGATTCCTATGCTATATTTATCCATGCATACTTACGTAAACGTAACTTAATATTGTCTCGTGACATTATAATGATAAACTCGTGCGTAACGGCCAGTATTATTACCAAAACAGGGTAGCCTATTTTAATTGGCTGAATTGTTTAATGGAATACGTTTTATTGTGGCTGAGAAAGACTGATTGCACTATGCATGTGACGTAAAGTCACTGATAAGGATTTGCAATACAAGGTAATTGGCTGCTCGTGTTACTATTATCAATGCTCTTTGTTACAATTTCGTACTGGTATTTACAGATCAGAGTAAATTATTTTTCGATTATCTTTTCTCATTGTCAATGATGATGTCAATGAGCATGATCCAATTATCATCACATTCCAATCGACCCGTGAAGTTAAGTTATCCGACCATGACTTTGCTAGCTGTAAGTACATGATATCACAAAGCACAATTCATAAATGCTTGTTGATCTATTTAAACAAAATGAGACATGGGTGCCAGTGCACTGCCACAATACAATGTTTGAATTTGAATGCATGAGAGAAATGTGAATTGTGTCTGTGAACAGAAATTGCGGCATAACAGATTGTGTAAAGTATAATTTAAGAGAAAACTCAAGGGCAGCATTGGCATTATGATATAATGTTTCCCAGTTTGAGTTTCAAAAGGCAATAATCTTTATTATAGGACATCAGGATTCAGGATACGTTTGATATTATAAAATCTCGTATATGATGATCATATTCGTATTTACCTAACATTGCTTCAAAGGGAAATTTCGATACCGTATATGTGTAGGTACAAAGCTTTTAATTAGTCAACTTATCATGCATTTGAAATCGTTATTATTTGGTCCCCAATTCAATGTTGACGGGCTTGAAATAAATAATGGGAACAGAATGTGTTTTATGATCCTTCATGTAGGTTAAAAAATGCCTCCTGACTTGAACACCAAAATTACACAAAATGCCTTTG